>CADDXX010001039.1:56322-69770 GCA_902810485.1 Alauda arvensis | reverse complement strand
TAAAGTCTCTGAGCAGGGAGGTGACAGCAGAGGTGACCCAGAACAGTTCGTGTCCCAGTCCCCCCATCTGGGTGTTTTTCCAAGCTGGTACCAGCGGCATTCCCAACACTGAACTCTGCCCTGTGGAGCCCTCAGGGATGGTCACTGGGGAGGATCCCAGCTGGGCTCCGTGAGGAGGAGATCTCCACCACTGCCAGAGCAGGATGCTCATTAGAGCTCATCCAGGAGTCATTTCCCATCGGGAACTGCAGTAGGAAAGGATTTCAAAAAATCATAGAATCCTGGAATATCCTGGGCTGGAAGGGCCCCACAGGGATCATTGATCCAGCCCCTGTCCCTGCACTGACACCCCAAAAATCCCACCCTGTCCAAAGGCTCCTGGAGCTGTGGCAGCCTCGGGGCCGTGCCCATTCCCTGGGGAGCCTGGGCAGTGCCCAGCACCCTCTGGGGGAAGAACCTTTCCCTGCTCTGCAGCCTGAGCCTGCCCTGGCCCAGCTCCAGCCCTTCCCTGGGTGCTGTCCCTGTCCCAGGGAGCAGAGATTGGAGCTGCAGCCCCTGAGGTGTCTCCCTTCAGGAGGAGCTCCAGCTGAACATTCCAAGTGCCCTCAGACTGATTCTCCTCCTATGGACCCTCCAGACCCTTCTCCATCTTTGTATGGCAAATGTGAGGTCATAAAATCATTGCGTCTGAGTCCAGCCCCTTCCAAAGCAACATCCTTTACATCCATCATGGGAAACCATTCCAGAGTCTCCCCAATAGGCACTGCCTTTAGAAATCTGTAACAAGCACTGGGATTACATTTCTTCCCTTCTCTGCCTTCCCAGAAAATTGGCAGGACCTGAAAACAAGCGCTTCTTTCTCTTTGGACATTTGCCCTTCAGCTGGCAAACAGGGATTGATTTTGTTCCTGGCGCTTGTAGGAGGCTGAAATGAAAACAGCTAATTTTAATATTAGCACCAATTCCTGTTCATTACCAGTTTTCCTGCCCAAACATCTGCTGGATCAGCACCGGGGTGTGGGAGAGCAGYTGGAGGAAGCAGCGTTTGGAGTTTTACTGCAGGGGGGATGAGGAGCTTTCTTGTTGRCTCTGTACAAAGACCAACGGCACTGAATTTTGATTTTGAAAAGAGAATAATTGCTCCTAAAATTGATCTTTACAGGCTTCAATATTTCCCCCACCACATTATGCTTCTTCCAACTGTGTCTTTTTACAGCCAAAGACAAATGACTTAAACATCAGGCTAATATAAAGCAGATTTTTCAGACTGGGAATGTGTTTTCTTTCCGTGCACACGGGGCCGTATCCAGCATGTCAGGCAGGACATTTTCATTTGGAGGGATTTGGTTTTAAGTGGATGAGCACTGTGATTATTATTGAACAACCTGACACGCACAGAACGTCTGGCTGGCACTGCTGTGTCCTGCTGTCAGCCCCTGCAGACCCGCACCGAGGGGAATCAGCGCAAACCTCAGAAGCTCATTAAAAATCCCCGCTCAGGCTTTTGATGAGGTTGGGGAACTCTCAGAAGTGCTGAGTCCTCCCCTCCCTCATCTCGGAGCGGGRTAATCACTCTGCGCGTGCAGGGAGACAATTAAGCTCATTAACATCTCCTGTCTTCAAAAGATGGAACGCCAGCTGCTTGGATCCAAGCACAGAGCAGCAGCCAATTACCCAGAGAGGGTTAATGACCCCAGAGAGGGTTAATGACCCCAGAGCGTGCAGGTACAGGAGCCCGTGGTGACAGGGACACTCACCTGGCCACCATAAATACTCACTGCTAAATAGTCCTGGACACATGAATTTAACTTCATTAATTAATTTCTCTTCTAAACGAGCTCTTGCAGCACGATCAGCACAACCATAYCCAGGTAGGATTAATAGTTGTGCTCATCCTCTCTCCTCACAGGCAGATTTGTGGCCTTTGGAGGATGTTATTTCTCAGCTTTTGTCAATAATAGCTGGGCTTGCTGGGACTTTTACTCTTCCAAAGCCTTGAAATGGAGACTCCCTAAATTCTCCTTCAAGCCACAAGACCAAAAACASCAAAAAGGCTCCCTTTAATGCTGCTTTTATTCAAACACATACTGGGGTCATGTTCGAAATAAAGAGCACTCAGATCTGCTGGGCAAGGCAGGATTTTAATCAAGGGGCTTGAACACAAATCACACTGAAAACTTGGGAAATCACATCTCACCCCTGGCTGGGAAGTAAAGACCCCATCCAGCTCCTGATTGACATTTGTGACAGGGGAGAAGCTGCTCCARCTCTGGAGGCTCCTCTGGGAGCTGGAGCTCTCCAGCTTCTTTGCAAATGCAGAGAAGAAGGAGGGGGATTCAGGGAGAAAGAAATAAAAAGGAAACCATAAAGCTGCAGAGTTTCAGATCTGCTGGAGCAGTGGGACAGCACTTGGCAGRGAACTCCTGTGCTCAGGAATGCCAATGTCACTGCAGTGGTGCCAGGGAGTAAGAAATACATTCCTGGGTTCAGCTTTCCAATTAGCATTAAATTCCTGGATAAATTCCCCACAAGGAGTGGAACAGAGGCACAGGAGCCACGGAGCTTTCCAAGGAGAATCCAGGGCTATCACAGCCTTGTGGGATCAGCTCTTGTGCTGGGAACCCTGCATTTGGGAAAATCAGGAAGAGCCAGAAGCTGATTKGAGGGAAAACTGTATTTAGGAAAAGCAGGAAGAACCAGGAGATGRTTTAAGGAAAATCTCAGGGTCCAGCTGCTGGCTGACCATTGAATACTGGATTTTTATTTTTTTTTTTTTACTCTTTTCAGGCCTGACTGAAAGCAGGGGGAGTGTCCTGTTCTTGCTGAGGGAGGGACAATCCCAGAGTTAATTCCTTCTCCTTGGGACAAGAAGCCCAGCTGGGGGTCACAGCCAGCCCGGCACGGATTTATTTGGGACCAGATGTCTCCTTGTCCTCCTTTGAGATGAAAATATTGAAGTTTTGGGGCAGTTCAGAAGTGCCCATCTCAAAATTCCCCCTTCCTGGCCTCCAGAGCCTGGTGTCCCTCCCTGCCATGTCCTGGGGCTGAGTCCTGGGAGGGCCCTGAGCAGGGTCAGCCTTGGGGGGAGGTCCAAGGGAGTCAGTGCCAGTCCCAGCCATGGAGCAGAGGGTGTTCCTGAGGAAAAGGGAAGCACAGAAAGCCTTCCCCTGCTACTTTGACATAAATTTTAAGCCCTTTTACAATGGTTTTGAGCCCCTTTATATGGATTTTAAGGGAATCAGGATTGGCTGCCTGGGTCCCACAGGGACCTGTGCCCCTTTCAGTCCAAACATTTGGGAAGAGTAAGAGGTACCAAGGACCAAACAGTCACTGTTCTTCCCACAAACTCCTCGGATACAGGGAATATGGACACTAAGCCAAAGCAAGTTATTTCCCTAAGAGCTCAGGCAAAAGAGCTGCAAAATCCCAGAGATTTTACAGCAGGGAAAAATCAAAATGGGATAGAACTAAAGAATCTCTCAGAATTCCCAAGAAAAACCAAGATCTCTGGGCAGGATTTGAGCAAGTCTTGGTTCTGCAAAATCCAAAAATCTGTTGGGAGGAATCTTCCAATTGGACCATCCTGGACCACTCCTCCCATCACACGAGGGGCCTGTTGGAGAGCAAAAGCCCACAGGATTTAGAACAATTTTATTTCCCACTTCTTAACCTTGTGTGCTCAGAAATTTGGGAGAAAAGTTGTGCCTTGGAAGCTTCTGGAGCATTTCCTYGTACATCATTTCCCAGGATGAGCCAGGTCACTTTGTCACACTGGGWTGGAATAATCCCATTTTTATCTCTGCGACCTTGGTTTGGTTCATCTGCACATTGCAGGCTTAGCAGGGATATTTTTTCCCCTCTTTCTTTTCCAGGATACACAATCAAATCATCCAGAATCAGTATATCAAAAAGATGATGATGCATAAACCAGCAGCCCATTCCACAAACAATAAAAACAGGTAAAATTCAATATCCAGCACTAGCAAGTAATTCCAGCAGCAATTCCAAATTTATTGTCTTGTTTATTTATTCCATTGATGTCGATAAACATCACCGTCCTCTCGTGCTGACGAATTCATCTCTCAAACATTGCTTTGTTTCTCTTCACGGGCGATGTGCAGGGTCTCCAGGAGCCTGGGAATGGCCTTGGGAGCACAGGAGCCACCACACATTGATGTCCTCAGCAGATCCAGGGGTTTGCTGCAGCTGGATCCATGTGCACAATGTGAAGATCCCTAAAGTGATGCTTTGACAGAGGCAAATGTGACAAATGACAGATGTGCTAAAGCCTCTGGTGGGACCCAGTGCAAGCACCTGGAGTCAYCAACTCCTCGATGCCTCCCTTCCAATGGGAAGAGGCCCCAGGGAAGGGTTGTTCTGGGAATTGCTCTCTCCTGAGGGTCAGTTGGTGGTGGCATTGCAGAGGATGGATTTGGGGAGGCTCTTGGGGTGTTGAGATGTGTTTGAACATCACCAGGAGAGAACAACYCCTGTGCTGGCACTGCTGGGGCACCTCCAGTGCTGGGGCAGCTCTGGGACCCTCCTGACAGGAGAGGCCTGGAGRGGCTGGAGCGTGTCCAGGGAAGGGAAGGGAGCTGGGGAAGGGAATGGAGCCCCAGGAGAGGCTGAGGGAGCTGGGAAAGGGGCTCAGCCTGGACAAAAGGAGGCTCAAGGGGGACCTTGTGGCTCTGCACAACTCCCTGCCAGGAGGGGACAGCCGGGGGGGTCGGGCTCTGCTGCCAGGGAACAGGGACAGGAGGAGAGGGAACGGCCTCAGGCTGGGCCAGGGGAGGCTCAGGGTGGAATTTGGGAACATTTCTCCATGGAAAGGGTGGTCAGGCACTGGCACAGCTGCCCAGGGCAGTGCTGGAGTCCCCATCCCTGGAAGTGTCCCAGAAACCCTTGGATGTGGCACTTGGGGACAGGGGTCAGTGGTGAGTTTTGGGACAGTTGGGCTTGGTGATCTTCAAGGTCTTTCTCCACCTTGCTGATTCCAGGGCTACAGGGTGAGCAGCTCCCTCAAATCCCTCAGAGTCTCCTGAGCATTTTTTGGAATTGCAGCAGATTTCAATGAGCCAGCCAAGGACATTGAGGGGCACTGGGCAGCAGGGAAGTTTAAAAGAATTAYATTTAAAAGCATTAAAATGTAAAGTTTAAAGAACAGCAGCAATCTCATCCAGTGAAGAGACAGTTTGAGCACAGTTCTTTAGAGGCACATCCAAATATTCCCTGTGGCACATCCAGAAGAGTCCTGAAAAATGTCTGCACCAGAACTCCATGGCCTTAAACTGAAGGAAGGCAGATYTGGATTTCAGGAAGAAATTCTTTGCTATGAAGGTGCTAGAGCAGAGGAACGTGRAGTCTCCATCCCTGGCAGTGTCCAAGGCCAAGYTGGATGGGACTTGGAACAYCCTGGGATRGTGGAAGGTGTCCCTGCTCATGGCAGTGGGTGGGAATGGATGAGTTCTAAAGTCTCTTCCCACTWAAACCATCCTGGAATTCTCTGATTGATGCAGGGAATACTGGAAAAAGCTCAGCAGGATGTGGGAGTGTAGGGATTGGTCCTGAAATGTGTCATAATTCTCTGTCCTTTGGCTTCTTGAAKGGCTTCTGGAAAATCCCAGGACCTCTTTGCTGCAAGACCTCACTTAATTAATGTCAGTCCTGAAAGAGCAAATTCACAGGAGAGGTTAAAAATATGAAATATCCTCTTTTTTGAGAGAGAGAGCAAATGGAAAGGATAAATGTGGTGTATCCCAAAGAAGGCTGGGGTGCCAGGCAGGACTCCTGCATTCCCAGCAGGATGAAWGCCATAAATTGCCTGTTTCCATCCCAAAATCCTGAGCCCTCAGGCAGTAATTGTGGGTACCCCAGAGCCTGAAAGGATCACAGTTACAACCCCAAATCCCTTAAATTTGCATCCTCCTGGAGAAAAACACGGCAAGTCAGCAGCTGATTCAGCTGGAAAGTCTCCCCCAATAAGTTATGAAAAGAGGACTGGGAACCTGCATTTTTCTCATTCCAACTCTTTCTGGGTTTTTTTTTTTCTTTTTAATAAAACCCTGTTTATGATGGTGGATAAAACATTCCTGTCACCCTTAATAAAAGCCTTTACTAGCAATACGAAAGGAGCGGTGAATGGATACACTGTAAATCAAAGCACAGCTTGGAAACGGGGCAGTTTAGCAAAGCAGCATTTCTGGGAGCTGCTGATGGCAGGAGATTACATTTTATATCAGAACAGATTTAAATTTAGGGGGAATTAACCCTCCAGCTCCACTGCAAAAGCTTCCCAAGGCATCAAGGCTATTTGAGCAAAGAAAGTTGTCAACAGAGGAAGGGAGGTGACAGGAAAAAATATCTGAGGGGGACAATTTTAACTGAATCTTTCTTAGAGAAACAAGCTACAAAAATTGTGACTGGATTTTAATTAGGAGGGAAATTTTTTCCTGTTCTTTCTTGTGTTTGGGAAGATGAAGTGACAGCATTTCAGGGATCCAAAAGCTGCTTCTTGCTGCAGTGAGAACACTTCAATTTTTAAGTCTTTCTGTAGGTGTCAGGAGAAAAATCTTTCTGTTTCTTGACATTTGGACAGAGCCACGAGCTGGAAACAGTTGGTACAAAACAGTTGGTTCTGCCCTACCTTGTAAAGAGCTGCAGGAGCTCTGCTGGGAAGAGACTGAGGGGGGAGTTGATCACAAAATATTCCTGCAAAACCACATAAAGTCTGAACCCCCAGAAACAACTGGGAATTTATGCACCTTAAAGTCAAGAGAAAAAGCTGAGTTGGGGCTGAAATTCATCACCAACACCTTGCAAAAAATAATTAATTCATCAAGAAATAATTCTTCAACCCTTGCTCCATCCCAGTCTTATCTTGGATAAATAATTCCAATAAATCAATGYGTTCACTGCTCTCTCCACTGTGTTTCAGTCCAGGTTTGGCCCTGGCAATCTCCAGGAACACATTCAGGAGAGAAATTCTCCTCACTCCGGGGTGTTGGAGCCAGCCCAGGTTCATCTGCTGGCTCTGAAATCCTTTGTGGYTCATTGATTTCCCTGATCCCTCCCAACTCACCCCTCCTTCCTCCGGCTCAATCATCCTTTCAAACCCTCCTTGCCCCACGTGGGGAGCACTTGGAGGCAAAGTTCCTTTCCCACCAGCAGTGCTGGTGATGGAAATGTCACCAAAATTCCTGCTTTCAGTGGAAAAATGCAGGGATTTGCAGCAGACCCTGAGAGGTGCAGCTCAGAGCACTCTGMAGGTTGAACTCACCCCCCTTGACTGACCTGGGGATTGAGTCCCTGGTAATTAATTCTCATTCTTGCTCTGCAGCTGTGTCACCACCACTGGGGMGTGGGAGCAGCTCCTGCAGCATCCCTGGGATGTGCTGGAGCCACAGCAGAATGTGGGAATGCTGGGTGTGAGCCACAGGGACATCTCCCCTCTCCCTCACCAAGCTGGAAATGATATAACTTTTAAAACCTTTTTTAACTAACTTTAGTCAGGGCTTTGTTCACCTCTGCCCAGGGGGAAGGGAATTGAAGCCTTTTCTCTTTAGAAGACTCTGTCACCGAGGGTTSAGTTCTGCTGGGTGAGGCCTGATGGGCTTCAGTCAACAAAAAGAAAATTCCCAGAGCCGGAAGATGCAGAGGAGATAAAAACCCCTTACCAAACATCCCCCCTGGGGCAGCTGGAGACACCTGAGCTGGGAAAGGATCCATGAGACCCATAGAACAAGGACTAAATTAGCACCCAAGGAAGAGGGATCAATAAACCACGGGAGACCAAATATTAAAAACTGTGCTGTTTAGGACCAGTGAACAATTTCTTTGGGGTTTGCCTGTACAAATCCATGAAAAATCTGGCAAAGTACCAGGTGTGATGGGATGATTCACTGCACAACCCAGACATGTGTGGATGGAGGAAATTCTATTGTACATCCATAAAGTAATGCCTGGTTCTCTGAACACTTAAGAAGATTTTGTTGGAGAGTTTCTGGTTTTCCCTTGTTTCAGGTGACAATGACACCACATTSCTCATCCATAATTCATTCCCAGCACAGCTCAATGTGTTTGTAACTCAGTAGTGCCCATCAATGAGCCCCTGTGGTTTGTGTTATCCTCCTTTGGAGGGTTTACAAGCCTGGAATTACAAAAAAAAAACCTGGGAAGGAGGCAAAACATAGGATTGGCTGGCAAATCCCTCTCCCACAGCAACAGGAGGTGAAAACTTCCCTGCGTGGACTTGGGAATGTCCAGTCCAGGACTGGTGGAAAGGATCCTCTCCCAGCACTCCTGCATTCCCTTCCAGAGAACACCAAAGCTTTTGGTAGCTGAATATTTTCCTCCTGGAATGCTCCTCTGTGTATCCTCAGTGGAGAGCAGGGTGTGAAAAACCCCACAGCTCCCAGTGCACCCATGGGGAGCTGATCACACACAGAGAAAGTGAAACCCACTGGCAGAAAAATGCCAGGGATGCTGATTCCAGGGATGCAGCTTTCAACATCTGAAAATCGAGRCTGGGAGCTCAAGCACCTGCTGCAGTTGAAGCTTTGCCTCTCAAACAGGAGCTGTTTAAATAATGCTAAGAATAGTGGAGGAGTAGATAAAGATAATGAAGTGCTCCTGTTGGGATCCCTTTGACATGCAGAGAATAAGAATCCAGAGTTATTTTTTAATAAAAAGGGAACTCCTGCTGGATTTGATCTCACTCCCTCCCAAACCTTGAGACAAATACTGTTGTCACTAAATTAAGCTGCAAAGTCTTTCATTAAGCACCACCCTCGGGAATTAAAGATGTTCTTGGAGAGCTGGAGGAAGGAGCCGAGCTCCAAGAATGGAACAGGCACAGGAATGAAAATATGGAGAAACACACCCGGATATTTAATCCATAAACCAACACAGACACTCCCAGCGGGTCAGAAAAGCAATCACAGCCTCCCAACACAACCCTGGAGTTACAACCAGGTGTAAAGACAGGGATTGTCTTCATTAAGTGAAATATTAATGAATGGAGRGAACAAAACACTGTAAACACAGAGAGCCATGGCAGCAGCAGTGAAGAGAGATGGTTTGGTTAAAAAATCCAGGGATARCTCAGTGAAGTGTCCAGGGAAATGCTCAAAGCATTGCTGCCAGGGTTCAGTGACCATTGCAGCTTCTGCAGGGAATTCTCCCAGATACCTGAGACATCTAAAAGGAAATTTCCATCCAACAAAGCATCTGCAAAGTGGCAAAAAAATCTGGCCAGAGAATGTCTGTAGTGCCTGGTGTCCATCAGGGATTCCAGGCCYGTGCTGGAGTCACATCCATGGGAATGCCCCTTGCAGCATGGAATATCCACCTCTGTCCCATCTGATGCCTCTTTGGAACCCATCCCGGTGGCTCAGGCATCCAGGGTTTCCTCGGGAAATGCTCCAGGCCAGGCAGACAACAAGGAAGGTTTTTTCATTCTCCTGTCAGAGGAGGAGGTGAAGAGTGGGGATTTTCCTGTGTGCAGCTGGAACTTCGGGAAAGTTCCTGTTTGATGAGCTCCCAGAGGAGGAATCTCTGCCTCATCCAAAATCCAGTCAAGGGTCTCCAGGTTTCCCCACTTCAGGACAATTCCCAGGCAATGGAAGCTCATTTTCCTCTCACTGATAACACTGAAATCCCTCATTTCAGCAGGATCCTGGGGAAGGTATTCCAGAGTTAGTCTCCACATCCCAGTGCAGCATTCCTGACAAAGCACATTCTGGAGGGAACGGACTCAGCCAGAACAGACCTAAGGCTGACACAGCAAATTTCCCTCTTTTTCCTGTAAAGCTCCTTTCTAATWATAATCCCTTCTGGGTGTGGTTCATTTCTGGATGCTCAGAATTGGGAGGAGCTCCAGGAGAGGAGTGGGGGCTTTCTTTTTTACTGGCTGGAATATTTTGATTCTTAAATTAAAATCAGCCTGCTAATCCCTAACCTGTGCAGAGAAAGGACTGTTTTATATCTTARGAGTTTGCAAAGCTCTGTCTTAGGACAGGTTTAAGTGAATGAAGAGAGTTGTTCTACTTTAAACCTGTTTAAGTAAATGAGGCACCATAACCAGACTGAGACCATCCCACAGGATCTCCCCTGTTGTTTARGAAGGGAAGTTAATAAACCCTTTCATTTTAATTGGATTTGTTTGGGTTTGTTTGTTTGTTTTTTTTTTAGTTTGGGTTTGGGTTTTTTAAGTTCGGGGAGGGTTTTAAGCAATACTGAAGAGAACAGCTGGATGTAAGGCCAGGAATCTTCACATTTCACACTAAAAATGTGTGATTTGGGTGCAAGAAGATGCAGAGCTGGTCAAAGGCACTCCTGCCCTGAGGAACTGGCCGGAACTGGCCAGAACTAACTCACCAGTTCTCATCACTACTCAGGACTAGTACCAGTTGTGGTTGTGAATTAAAAAGCTTTCCAATAATGCTCAGCCCCTTCTTCCTCCCTCTTCCTCCTCCTCTCCCCCTTTAAAAAAGCCACACAAATTAAGGGAAAAGTGATTCCMAATAGCACAACTGCACAAGAACCCGTATTTCAATGCCAAGGTGATTTCCATCCTGAGCACTCGGGGATCTTTGATCTCTCCCTCATTTCCCAGATACGAGGGCAGCAATCCCAGAGCAGGCARGAGCAGGAGGGCTCCAACCCCCCCAGTCCTGGCTGTGGGAAAGGTTCCAGGGAGCAGCAGGAGGGCATTTCCAGCTGCACATCCGTGGGATGTGATCCCATCATCCCAAAACACAACCAGAGCCCTGGGGGTGCCAATTCCGGGCCAAATCCTCAGGAAAAACAGGACAGAGCTCCTTCCACAGCCACCCACCCAGAGCAGAGAGCCCCATCCACAGCAGGGCCAGGCAGGAGCAGGGGGGATGTTTCAGACAAAGAAACCCAGGAAAATCAGGATCCTCCAGGGGAGTGGAAAGGGATTTAAAAGATTGTGGTGGTTTTTGAGGCCCAGTAACCACCTGGGGCCATTGGTGTGGTGACATGGGGACAGCTCCTTCTCCAGCCTGTCCAGAGCCACTGCTGGAGCTCTGGGTCACGGAATCACAGAGTCCTTAAGGCTGGGAAACACCTTTAAGATCATCCAGTCCAGCACAGCCAGGTCCATCACTAACCCAATTCCCCAGGTGCCACATGGAGGGGCTGGAGCGTGTSCAGGGAAGGGAAGGGAGCTGGGGAAGGGAATGGAGCCCCAGGAGAGGCTCAGGGAGCTGGGAAAGGGGCTCAGCCTGGACAAAAGGAGGCTCAGGGGGGACCTGGTGGCTCTGCACAACTCCCTGCCAGGAGGGGACAGCCGGGGGGGTCGGGCTCTGCTGCCAGGGAACAGGGACAGGAGGAGAGGGAACGGCCTCAGGCTGGGCCAGGGGAGGCTCAGGATTGATAACAGAGGATATTTCTTCATGGGAAGGATGGTCAGGCACTGAAAAAAGGCAGGGTTGGGGTCCCCATCCCTGGATGTGTAAAAGTGACTAAAATCAAGGACCAGCAGCAGCCTGAGGGTCACTTGAAGCCATTCCATCAGACCCTCTGGAATTTCAGGTGGCTTCCTGCAAGCATTTATTAAAAATTACCTGATTTTACTGGGAATRTTCCTATTGATACTTCCTAGCTACTGGTTCTGCCCTGGAGAAGCCCAAAATCCCCAGGGCTGGACCCTGAACACACCCCAGCACTCCCAGAAGCTCATCATGGTGCTCATCCCAAGGAAAGGATCCCCAAAATCAGCAGAATTATTCCATTGTCAGCATTCCATGGGATGCACAGGCTGCTGTGGATTCACCTGCTCTCACTTCCTGATAAATGCAACAAAGCATAACAGCCAAGGAATATGGAATGCTGACTGTTTCCATTCTGCAGCACTCAAACCAGAGCTCATTGCTGTGTTCATCACATCTGCCAYTGGAATTCTGCATCAATCTCACCACGAGTTCTGCACAAAATGGGGGAAAATCCTCTTTTCTGCTTAAAATAATGTGTGTGTAGGCAAAAATTGCAGTTCTGTTATGAGACTGCAAGGTGGGATAAAAAAAAGACATTTAAAAAATACACAATTTGGAGCATGTTTTTCCTCAAAAATATTTCTCAGATTTTTTTAACAAAAAGCTTTTTTTCATGCTTTAGTAGTCTCTGATAATGAAGAAAGGAAATTTGGGGGGTTGGCCCTGCCTCTGTTCATAGATTTGGACAGGATGCACAAGCCTTGACTGAGTTCCCTTGTTCTAAGGAGAAAGGGATGTGATAATTCAGGTGGGAAAGGCTTTTTGAGGTGTTGGAGAAGTTCATATTTAAGCCTGACCCAGGATCAAACAACTGATTTGGCAACAGCCTCCAGCGCTKGGTGAGCAGGGAATGACATTTTCCCAAAGGAAACACCCAGGGGATGAAGCTGGGATCTGTTGTTGGTCCAGCAGCTGCTGCTGGCACCAACCAGGCTGCCTTTGGAACCTGTCTGTTCATCCTCTGCTGGAAGCAGCTGTCCCTGCAATTAGCAGGGATTGAAACAATTAAAAGGAAAATGCGGATGGAGGCAGCACTTCCAGCATGGAGGTTCAGAGGGATGTGCAGGGTTAAGTACAGGGATRCTCCATCTGCCCTGTGGAGAACAGGGAAGGGCTGATTTTCTGAGCTGGCTGCCTTGATCAGCTCCTTCATGTCCTGGCAGCACCTCTGTGCTGGCTGCTCCCTTTTCCTGGCRCTTTTGAGCACATGAGCAGGTTGACATTCCTATGAAAGTTGCATCAAGATTTCTGTCTCTGCTACTGAAGCAGATTCTGGATTCTGCTTGGTGCTTTCCAGAATAATTCCTTCCTGTGTGGCAAAGGACCCCGGAAGGTTTCCTGTTCCGACCCTCACTCAGAGCAGGGTCATTTTCAAAGTCACTTGGGGTTGCTCAGGGTCTTGCCCAGTCMATGTTGTCACATTCCAAGGATGGAGATTCCCAGAGTTCCTCTGTTTTATGGTGTTTCACCTCTCCATCCCAAATTTCCCTCCATTTTGCAGGAGATGCAGATTCCCTCATGGCACAACCATGTCAGCAGGTCTGAGGACAAGGGGCAGGCTGAAGAGGGACAATCCATGGTGTTCCTGTGCTCAGCAGATTCCCTGCACTGTCCCAAACCCAGGCTGGGTGCCAGCTGCAGGAAAGCAGGGATGGAATGTCCTGGACAGAGCACAGAGCTGTAGCCCTTTATCTTGGAATCATGGAATTTTGGAATAATGATTCCTGAGCGGGAAGGGTCCCACCAGGATCATCCAGTGCAGCTTTAYCCTGCCCAGACACCCCAGCAATCCCACCCTGTGCATCCCYGTGSGTCTGCTGGGGGAYTTCCCAGGGCTGTGCCTTGGCAGAATGTTCCTAGACCGCAACCTCTCCCATGGAGCCCCTGTTTAACTGACAGGTGTCAATCAACCCCAGTGCCACACCCCCTGCT
>CADDXX010001039.1:34727-55293 GCA_902810485.1 Alauda arvensis | reverse complement strand
AAAACGGTGCCTGTGCAAACGAGAGGACACTGGGTAACACACAGAGACAAAGACCCCAAAAACCAACAAACTGGGGCAAGCTACAGGACTGAMAATGGTTCCCCAAGCTGGGAAAAGGTAAGACTACCAACCAGGGCTTTCCTTCCTCCTCGCAGGACAGTCCCCTCCCTTGACCAACAGAACCAGATGCCTTAGGAGAGCTCTATTTACCAAAAAGAATCACAGCTTCCACTTTGGGTCTTCTTGGAGAGAAAAGTGTGATGTCTGGGAGACAAATATTTCCTGGGGTGCAGAACAGCTGCTCTACCACAAGCTCCTGCAGCTCTGAAAATGGTTAAAAATGTCTTCTTCCATCCCTCAGGAGGCTCTGTTCCCCATCAAACTCTGCCAGGCRCTTTTCTAGGTTACAGAGGCTTCTGAGCTTATGGAAACCCCATCCTAGATCTGCTTTTTTAGGCATCTCCATTCCTTTTAAATTCCCCAGCAGATGGAGGCTGAAGCCCTAAATCAGTTGGCCCCAGGACARCTCATTGCCATGGTTCATGTGGAAGTTTGCAAGTCTTGTGATTTGTAATAAAAAGCCCTGAGATATCTGAGATCTTGGTCAACCCCTCCCTCGATTTTTTCAGAATTGCCAGAAAAAGCCCTCCTGACTTTAATTCCTGCATCATTCTGATGCATGTTCAGAGTGGAACATAATGGCTGGAAGTCCCTTTGCTCAAGGGCAAATTTATTTCCTGGCCAACATCTGGCTCCAGACTCATCTTTCCTGCAATTTGCCAGTTGGCAATTTGCTGGCATGAGAGAAAAAGAGAATTATTGAGCTCTTTCTCTGCTTGGATCCAATTAGTCAAAGAAAAGTTGCTGGAGGTAAATGTGATGCACTCAGGAAAGATGCAAATGTTTGCTCTGCGCCAGGTTCTTCCTGCCACAGTTCAGGGTGAGGGGGGCACTGAGGTGATGGGGACACAACCTGGCCTGAGGTCACCCACTCCAGAACCTTCTGTCCCTACACAAAGGCTTGGGGGRGACAAAGGAAAGGTAAGAAGGGATCATACTCACCCAGGATACCTCCATCAGCAGCTGGGGATGGCATGGAGTCATGGAATGATGGAATATCCTGAGCTGGGACACACAAGGATCACCCAGCCCCTGTCCCTGCACAGACCCCCACCAACCCCAGCCTGGGCATCCCTGGCAGTGCTGTCCAAAGGCTCCTGGAGCTGTGGCAGCCTCGGGGCCGTGCCCATTCCCTGGGGAGCCTGGGCAATTCCTGTGCCCAGCACCCTCTGGGGGAAGAACCTTTCCCTGCTCTGCAGCCTGAGCCTGCCCTGGCCCAGCTCCAGCCCTTCCCTGGGTGCTGTCCCTGTCCCAGGGAGCAGAGATTGGAGCTGCCCTTGGGAGGAGCTGCAGCCCCTGGTGAGGTCTGAGCTCGGTGTCCTCWGCTCCAGCTGAACATTCCAAGYRCCCTCAGAYTGATTCCCCTCCACCATCTTCACAGCCTCCTGTGGGTGCTCCCTAATAGCTTTAGACCTGTCCCATATTGTGGAACCTAAAACTGGACCAGGAGCTGGTTTAGACATTAAATTCTCCTTTTTCAAAAAAAGTGAATCCATTCCATGGATCCATTGGAGAGAAAGAAACCTAATACCTAATGTTCCTCTAATGTTATGTCCAACACAAAGACAGGACCATGGGACAGGGGGTCAGAAACACATYRGGACATCTCTGTTCCTCACAGTCASGCAGAGTCATTTCCCACTCCCTTCAAACCCACAGCCCTGTTATCCATGACTGTCCAGTCTGGGCTGAACAAACCCATGGACCTGTTWACATCATAGACAGGCAGGTCCTGGCTCACTGGGCACAGCCAGGAGGCACCTTGAAAGTTAAGGAAGAAGTCCTCAGAGTCCTTCTTGTGTTACCTTTCTGTCCCTTTTCCTGGCCACAGATCCATCARAATCCTTCATCTCCAGAAAAAGCCCATGGAAAGGAGGTTGAGGATCAAGGTGCAAACCCAGCCCATGCTCAGGAATGCAGGTGCATCGCTGCACTCTGAGTGTTTTATAACCYCATCCTGAGCCCTGCTCCCCATAATCAGATTATGAAACCTTCGCCTCAAGTTAATGCGAGCAAACAGATCATGCAGAGCGCCATAAAAATAAAATATCATAATAAAAACCCTAAATCGAGAGCATCTTCTGTAAACAGAGAGCTGTAAACACAGTAATGTGTCTCTCTGCAATGATATTTGGTGAGGTATGGAAGRGCCCCAAGAGATGGCAGGAAAACACAGCTGTTCTCTCCTTGCAGGAGGTGAGGGAGTGCAGCACAGCTCCGATGGCTCCAGGGTCAGCACAGGCTCTGCTGCACTCCTGCAATGGGAGGAGGGATCCCCRGATGGGTSAGGCTGGAATGGAGCTCAGAGGGTCCCTGGTGGCACCTGGTGCTGCAGCAGGGCCATCCCAGAGCAGGGGGCACAGCAGGGTGTGCACACAGCTCTGCAATATCCCCAGGGACCAGAGCCCACAGCCTCTCTGGGCTCTGCTCAGCGCTGGRCACTGCCCAGGGCACAAGTTCTGCCTCCTGGGCAGGGGCAGCTCCTGGGCTCAGCCCCTGCCCCTGGCTCTGGGGCCATTGCTGGGCCTGGAGCAGAGCCTGGGGCTGCTCTGCCCCTGCTGACACAGGGACACACACAGGGACACACAGGGACACACAGGGACACACACAGGGACACACACAGGGACACACACAGGGACACACAGGGACACACACAGGGACACACACAGGGACACACACAGGGACACACACAGGGACACACAGGGACACACAGGGACACACACAGGGACATACCCAGGGACACACACAGGGACACACACAGGGACAGACACAGGGACACACACAGGGACACACCCAGGGACACACAGGGACACACACAGGGACACCCAGGGACACCCAGGGCTCAGGCCCCTCTCAGCTGGGGCTCCTCTCCAGGCTGAGCATTCCCAGCTCCCTCAGCCTCTCCTGGGCACGGAGCTGCTCCCGGCCCTTGCTCAGCTCCAGCAGCTCCTGGCCCTGCTGTGCTGAGGATCCAGGGCTGGACACAGCACCCAGAGGTGCCTGCAGGGCTGGGCACAGGGGCASGRTCAGCCCTGAGCTGCTGGCTGTGCYCTTCCTGATGGTCCCCASGATCCCACTGGGCCCCAGGTCACTCTCCTGGCTCAGGGACACCTCGTTGTCCCCAGGCCCTTCCCAGCTGCTCCAGCAGGTCCCCCCCAGCCTGTGCTGGTTGTTCCTCCCCAAGTACTGGAATTTCCCYGTTCTCTACTTCCAGACAATTCTTTTCTGCCCCTCACCCTGGTGAGGTCCTTAATTCCCAATGTTTTTCTTGAGTTTTCCCTGGCTTGTTCCTCTCTCCACAAGGGAGAGATCTGATGCCAAGTGTTCAAACCAACTCTGGGCCCTGATTCCAAACCATTGGAATCAGCACAGCTTCCTGGTGCCATGGAATTGTTTGCATTGTTTGCAGATTTGGTGAWTGTCTGGGTGATTTTATGAGAAACAAGAGATTTCAGTGATTGCTGGATTTGCAGGCAGGGCATCTTCCAGAGATRAGAGGATGAAATGGTGCCAAACATCCTGGGAAGGCTTGTTCTGCACAGGGGAAATAAAAACTCAACATTTGTAAGGAATGTGAACAGCATTTCCATGGAGGCAACTGGAAACTTCCCCCGGAAAAGGACAGAAGAGGGTGAGACCTGGAAGATGCTCTCAGTCCAGGGAGTCTCCTGCATTTCCCACTGCTCGTCTCCAGTTAAAAATTGCTGTTCAGAGCAGAGGGAACCATCCACTTCCAGGACTTCTGACTGGCATTTTAAATCCCAGGATTTTGACAGCTGAGCCTTCACAAACCTGGGACTGGGTCAGTTCACGGAAAGCCTCTCCACAAGCAGAGTTCCTGCTCTAAAARTGTTCATTTTTCCTGCACTGTTATTACTGTTCCTGCTCTTGAACTTCCACCTGGGAAGGGCTTTGCAAGTCCTACTAAATACTAATACAAAAAACTAGTAATAAAGTTATTAGCAATTACTAATTATATCAAAATAAGAAACTTTTCAAGCAATGAGAAGGATGAAGTTTTRAATTATTTTCATTATTTCTCCTGAAACTCATGTGTTGATTTTTAAAAATCCGGGGTTTGAGAAAATTTTTGAGAGATTTTGAACCCTTTCTCCCAGTTATTCTTCAAGAAGGCTCCAAACCGTGRAGGAGGATGAGGAGCACTGAGTTTCCAGCTGGGTTCCCACAGGCACAGAAGCAAAGGGGCTGCGGTCACAGCCAGGGATAGCATTCCAGGGGRAAACAATGGAATTTGTCCACTTATCCAGCTCCCTTTGTGGTCCATGGAGATTCAAGGCACCTTGGACAGACATGGAGATCTTCAAGGAGGCGTCCAAGGCCAAGTTGGATGGAGCTTGGAGTGCCTGGGACAGTGGAAGGTGTCCCTGGCCATGGCAGGGGTGGCACTGGATGAGCTTTGAGGTCCCTTCCCACACAAACCATCCCATGATTCCATGATTGAAACGTCCCAATTTCTCCCATCCTCAAAGACAGCTCAGGAAAAAGGAGCAAATAATGCCCATGGAAAGTTGCCAGCCATGGGCTGTGAGAAAGGACCAGGCTCTGCTGCCTCCCAGGAGACCGGCACGGGAGGGATGAACTGGGAAGGGAGAATTTGGGAAGGGAGAATTCAGGAAAGGGAGGGTTGTGAAAAGAAGTTTTGGGTGGGGATGATCTGAACAGGGATGACTTGAGTGGGGATGATCTGGGTGGGGAGAATCTAGGGAGGGATGATTTGGGTRGGGAAGAGTTGGGTAGGGAGGATTTGGGTGGGGATGATGTGGAAAGGGCTGATTTGGGCAGGTGTGGTTTGGGTGGGGATAATTTGGGAGGGGACGATTTAGGAATGATTGATTTGGGTAGAGCTGATTTTGGTGGGGATGATTTGGGGAAGGGATGATTTGGGTGGGGGTGATCTGGGAAGAAATAATTTGGGAAAGGAAGGTCTGGGAAGGAAATGTTTGGGTAGGGAGGGTTTGGGAAAGGATTATTTGGATGTGAAGTATCTAGAAAGGRATGGTTGGGATGGGGAGGTTTTGGATAAAGAAGGTTTGGGAAGGGCTGATTYGGGCAGGTGKGGTTTGGGTGGGGATGATTTGGGAATGGAGGATTAACCCTCCGTGCTGTCAGGGGTGGCCACCACACCTGGRTGTTTGGTAGCCCATTACCTCAATATTACCTGGAATTGTCAAAATCCTTTCCAGGCATATGAATAAAATTGAGCCGTGGAACAGTGGCAGATTTATTCCAGGGAAACATTTCCTCAACCCCTCTGTTGCTGTAGCAGTACCAGCAAGTATGATTGGAAGTTTTTTTCAGTAAATACACAATTTTTCCCTAATAAATCCAAATTGTGCCTCTCTACTCAGTGAGAAATGTAAAAAAAAAACAAAACAAAAAAAAAACCTTACCAAAGACAAAACTCCAGAGAAAGGAATTGTCTGAAATCTCCTTCTGTGGAGAGTGTTTAGATGGCATTCCAAAGCTTTTTGTATTTCTTATGGAAGATCAAAGTCCTGTTCAACCTGTTTTTCCAACAATGTTAATAATTTGCTCCAAAAATTTTCCCCTTTCCTTTCTCTCAGCTCTGCAGTTCTGTGGGGACACAACTCAATCCTGTTTTCAGTCCTCTGCCTGTGACCACGCACATCAGCATCGTCCTTTCCATCAAGAATTTCTTTCATGCTGGAATTGCAATTCTGATGTTTCCTTTTGCTCCTCATTTTCTCATTTTGTAATGGACTCTTCCACTGAGCCCAGCTCAAAATGAATCAAGCCTAATTTCAATTCCAACAATCAAAATAAGACTTTAAAGCAGGTTTTTTGGGTTTTTTTCCCTTTTTTTCCTGAAGAAATGAAGAAATTTTCAAGAGGAATCTTGGAGCACCAAGGGAACCCCAGGGAAAGGAATAATTTTGGCAGTGGATTGGGCCATGTTGGKGATGTGATGATCCACAGCTTAAGTCTGTGCTGACTGACTCTGTGAAAGAATCTAAATGACATGTTCTGACTGAGGAATTACTATTTTTTTTACCCAAAATGCCTCTGAATGAGGGAAACCAGGAATTTCTCTCCCCACTTCCCATTCCAGCAGTCTTGGGAAGAAATCCAAAATACTTCTGGTTCACACTGCATTGTTGTCACTGAMAATACATAAAACCCATGGCTGATAGTTGGACATTAACCATTCCACGGTTCTAAACTCAGCAGTGGTGAATTAGCATCCCCAGATTGGGGATTTTAGTTTGGATTTTAGGAAAACCTTTACCTGGGTGAGTGTCCCAGGGGGCGGAAGCACCTCAGCTCTTGACCTGCTGGTTGGAAATAGAGATGATCTGGGATTTGGGAAAGGAGGATCTTTAGGCTGAGAAGCTGGAATGGAGGCWCCAATGGTCCTTTCCAAGAGACTTTTCCATGCTTCCACATCTGCCCCATCATGGACAGGGACAGTCTGGGAGAGCTCAGATAAAACCAGGCAGAAAATATCTGTGTAGGCATTTCCAGGAGGATCTGTGGTGTAGAAAACCAGGAGACCAATCCAAGGGGAATTTTGGCTCTTGGCTAGGGAAAGCCCATTGCTWAGGAAATACAGCAGTGCCATGTTTTCAAGGGAAAAAACATCCTGGAATTCAGGAGCTTCTGTTGGGCAGCAAATGCAGCTCTGTGGTACAACCTGCTCCAACCCTGTGCAAGTGAATTCCTTGGAAATTTCCTTGGAAAATTCCACCMATAAATCCCACATTTGGGCTGTGGAGGTGAAGCCAAAGGGTTCCTGGCACTGGGAACAGGAGCTCAGGAGAATTCCAGAGGCTGTGGAGCTGATCAGGGTGGAAGTTGCTCTGATTCTCAGCCCTCCCCAGTGACAGACTCAATTTCCCCTGGAATGGCAGCTCCAAGCACAGAGATCCAATTAGAAGCTATTTCCCCCTCCTTTTGCTTTACTGGGATAACTCCCTGACAGCAGGGAATTGTCTCTGGGCAAGAGAGGAAAGCTGCTGTGCGTTCTTGGAGACTCCCAGGTATTTTTCCATGGTTTTGTCTGCYGAGCACACCTGGAGCAGTTGAGTCCCCCAGACTGTGCCCTGTCCTGCTCTCACCCTGGGCAGGTCACATCACTGGGAAATGCCATGAAAAATGGCCTCCAGCTGCTCCTGCTGGCATCCTGGCAATGATGTCACACCTGGCAGGTGACAAAGGTGGCAGGGACACCCAGCCATGCCTGCWCTTCACAATTTATGTCCTTTAGGGGGTGACACAAACGCTGCTGTGCAGAGACTCAAAGAGCCTCTGGAGCCAATTAGTGGTAAAAAAAAAAAAAAAAAGGTTCTCTGTTCTGAAATGTGAAATCCTGGGAAATCTCACCAAAAATTGAGCAAACATCTCTTCCCTGCAGCCTCGTGTTCTGTGTACTCACACGCTGCTCCTCTCCTCACTCAGTCCCAGCTTTAGGGCCTTTRGGAGCATTTCTGTCACTGTTCTGCTCCAGAATTGTCCCCTTGAGGGGCTGGACCCAGAGAGTGGCAGCCCTGCACTCCCAGAGACGTGGACTCTCCATCCCTGGGAAGGGGCTTGGAGCAAYCTGGGATAGTGGAAGGTGTCCCCTSCAGTGGAATGAGATGGGGTTGAAGGTCCCTTCCAGCCCAAACCAGCCTGGGATTTTAKGATTCCATGATTTAGTGCCTCCCAGCTCAGCAGAATTTCCCCATCCCTGTGAGAGCAGAGCTGAAATCTTCAGCTAAAGGGCAGCTCCGTGTCCTACCCCAGGGAATCATTTCCATCATCCTCCCAAGGAAAAATGGCTCGGGACTACCCCTTCCCTTCTCAGTTCCCTAATGAACTCTGTTCCATGGGGAACCTTGGAATTATTGGCTCCTGCCAAAGCCTTTAGCAGAAAAATGGGACTTTTCTAATCAAGACCCAACAATTATGCAAATTGCAGGGACAAAATGCTGATAAGAACAACAAAAATAATTCTGCCAATAATTATCACATTAAGCCTTGCTGCTTCTTATTAAAATCTTCACTTTTTCAAAGAAATTGCTGTTTGGACACATGAGAAAAATTAGGATATTGCTTGTAAACTGTACCTGAAAAATACTTCATGACCCCTGGTATCTCTTTAGGGTCTGTAAGTCCCAGGGAAGGAGTTGTAGGAGTTTGTAGCAGCAAAATCATTGTAAGACATGAAGAGGGAGCAGAAATAATTGAGGTCTGGAGGAGCTGAATGCAGAAATGATTAAAAGAGATACTTATGGATAACGACTTGAGATGGAATATAATCACTTTCTTGGAGGGCACGGAGAACAAAAAACGGGATTTGTTTAGCTTTGCACATTGGGGCTTAATTAGAAATAATAGGATTAAATTTCTGCATGGAAAAGAATCTGATTATCAGGAATTACTTGGAAAGGAACTGGGGTCTGCAAAGGGTTAATTGGGGCTTCCAAGCTCCCTCCTCCTCCTCCTCCTCCCTCCAGGCACATTCCTGGCTTGGGCACTTCCAGCAGGTCCTTCAATGGGGCATCCCCCCGGGAAGAGCTGCTCCAGGCTCCCTCTTTGGAAACACATAATTTAAATTAATCTTTTTTTTAGGAATTTATTTTTCCCAGAAGTTTAATTATTTGATTTTCTCAAAAATTAAATAGTTTTTAATTATTTMATTACAAGAGAGTGAGGTTTTGGTAGGATTCCTGCTCCACAATCTTTCAGGACCCAAACCTTCCTCAGACAGGGCTGTCCCAGGAGTGGGGTCCTGGAAAAGGAGAGGCTCCAAACTCACTGAGGGGAACCAGGGGCAGGGTGGGGGTGAAGATGCAGAATCTGGGGAGGTGGGGAAGAATTCCCAGTGAGATAAATCCCTGACTCGTGGACGTATTTCCATAAGCAGGTGGATCTGAGCTGTTTCCCCTCCTGGAAGACCTTGTGGGAGAGGGAAAGACACTGGCAGTGAAATGTAATGGTCTCATTAAAGTGCTGAGTGATTTTTATTCACCTCAGAATGATGTTCTTCCTGAAAGACACGATTATTTCCAGGACCTCAGGCAACACCAGATGAAGAGATGTCTGAATCCATAATAAGCTGGGAAGGCTTTTCTTCCAAGCACTCATCCAGCCTGACAGCAGAGCAAGAGCTCAGGGTTTGGGGTGCTCTAGTCATGGAAAATGCACCAAAAGCAGCCAAAAAGAGGGAAAAGTGGATTTTGGACAACAGGTTTTTTGGGTGGATCCATGGAAAGGGTGGTCAGGCACTGGCAGAGCTGCCCAGGGCACTGCTGGAGCCACCAAAGCCATGTGGATGTGGCACTTGGGGCATGGGGCRGTGGTGGCCTGGGCACTTTTAGGGTGGATGATTGTGGAGGGCTTTTCCAACCAGAATGGTYTGAGGATTCCAGGAGCAGCCAGGTGCATCCTGCAGCTCCCACACTCCCAGCTGGGAAGGTCACTGGACTGCACCAGGCTCTTCCCACTGTTCTGGGGCAGGCAGGGGAAGGAGGAAGAGGGGAAGAAGGAAAACAAGGAGCAGGGATGGTTTGATCCCAAGATCTCTCCCTGTTACCACRCTGGGCTGTCCCCATCTCCCACCTCTGCCCCTGTGACCTGGCAGGGCTCAGATGGGGATGGACACAAGGAATTCTGCTCCTGAGGAGCTGAATCCAAACTCCCCGAGGGCGCCAGGCTGTGGGCACAGCACCATTTCCCTGGATCCCTGGAGCATTCCTTACTGTGGGACCTGCCTCCCACCAGGATCACCAAATCTCTCCTCGCCTCTGCAGCCCTCCCACCCCTGTGAGCAGATCCAGGCATTCCTGGCCTGCCTGGAGCTGTAAAACTGCAGCTTTATTGCAGCAGCTGCTCCTTTACAGCCCCTGCTAAATCCTGGGCTGCTCCTGAACCACTCTCCGGGCAAAATCTTTCCTTAGGAGATGGGGAAAAAACCACCCAAGGTCATCTGTCTGCTGCAATCACATCCTGTCCTGCTCCTAATGAGCCAGGCTGAGCTCTGGAATCACTCTGGGCAAGGCATTTTCCTTAGGCTTTGGATCACTGCATTTCCTCCAACCTTCCCTGGCTTTTTCCAGCCTTTTGGAAGGTCAGGGCTGGATCTGGGGTGCTCTCACTGGAGAGATGCACAGGAGCTGTTGGGACACTTGTGTGGCAACAAGAACGTAATAAATTAATAATAATGRCACTAACAAGCTGCATAATTGGAATTTTGGGGCATTTTGGGTTCCTGGATTTCAACAGGAAACGCGAAGCTAAACAAAAATGTCCACCAAGGAGTATTTTGATGATCAGCAATCAGCAGGTGTTTGGTGCTCAGAGCCAGATGTGACTCCAGCACTACTGTAAGGAACAAACAACAATAACAAAAGGTCTGGGAAGGAAAACAAGTTAATTTTTCCATGCCAAGAGGGTCTCTTCCCTACARTCTGAGGAGCCCCAAAGCTGCTCCTCCAATGGAAACCACATAAATGATGTCTCACTAAAACACAGTTATTGTTGTTTTTTCTGAATTTCASGTGTTCCTCCAAGGTGAGGGGGTCCCATATTTTATGGAATCAATATCCCAGGGTATGGATTTTGCTTGCTTGGAGCAATAAGAGAAAACAAACAGTGGGATTTACCTTCTCCTGTGGGGATTCATTTTTAACTCCTCACACTGTGTTGGGAAGGTTCTGTTGAATGTTATCACTAATATTTTTTGATCTATTGTTTCACCTTTTCGTTTATTCCAGAACAATATTTTTTTTATATTTTAGAGGTTCTCCTGGGATATTCCTGAGATGAATTTCATCCCTGCCCAACTCTTCTCCTCTGAGACAAGAAAAATCAAGCCCAACTTTTTTGGGTGAAATACCATAATGAGAATTTGATACTTAGTATTTAGTCATTGTCCCACTAAGGAGAAAACCTTTGTTATGACCCAAAATTCATATTTTATACAGTTGGATGGAAAATTGCACTTCCAGTCTTTGCTTTGTAACCTGGGTGAGGTTTAGGGACAATTTTACACCCCCTTCTAATACAATTGTCCTGTTTTGTCATCCATCAAAACGTCCCCAAAAGTGACATTGAATTTCTGGGAGACATCAGAAATGGAATTTCATTTTTACATTCTGAGTGCCAGCAGTGAGCAGAGAAACCCACACACTGTAATCCTGGGGCCTGTAGGGCCACTTCTCCCAGGAATTCCAGCCCAAAACCATGGCCAGCTCCTGGAGAACATCCACATGTCCCTCATTTCCCACCACCCAGAGCAAATCCCTGTGAACCAATGCTGCTGAATTCCACTCCGGAGCGTGGCTCTTCCATCCTGAACATTTGCTCATCCWTAAAAACCCAAATAAACAACAACAAAAATTAAGGATGGGGAAGAATCAATGTAAGAGTGCCATCTGGTGACATCTGCCACAGCTTTTCCTGCAGTGCAGCAGGAAAAAACAGGGAGAGGAGACCTCACTCTACAGGAGTTTTCCCAAATGGATCCATTTTCCCAAYAAAAATGGGCAGTGAAACAGGAGACTCCAACTTGGTAGCTGAGGGCTAAAGATCCAACCCCAAATGTGCAAACCCAGGTGCAAAGTGGCTGTTTAATATTCACAGCCATGTGAATATTGMAAATGGATCATTAGGAATGCTGGACATGGGATTGGGATAATTAGGGATGTTGGASATGAGATTGGGAGAGCTGTGCCCACAGACCTGCCCTGCTGGGCTGSAGTGGGCTGCAAAGCTGGGACTGGTTCCCCTCCTTGATGTATTTAAATATTAACATCTCATGTTTATGCAAATTCCTGCCATGCTTCAATGCTTGGAATCACARCCATGACAATTGGAACAGGACCTGATGTCAGGCCTGACAGGGAATGGCTCTTCCTCTCCAAAAGAGGTTCATTCCTRTCATCCATTGAATCCAGTTTTGTGCTGGGAATCTGCTCTCCCTAAGAAAACAGAAGTCCAGGATGAGTTCCAGGGAGGAATTGCTTAGAGCTGTCTATTTTTCATGGATATCTCCACGTTGTCTCCACCTGCAGGAACACACAAGACTTTTCTTATTTTTAAAGGCTTTGAGTGGGATTTTGGCTCTGCTTTGGGTCTGAGAGCCCCAGGAGCCATTCTGCCTGCTATAAATAAGGATCAATCTCAACTTTAGGGATAAATAATAACCCCCTTAAAGAARTCTGGGCAAACACACCAAGGAGTGATTTCGGAGGGGATGGTGCACATATTGCTGCTCTCTAAGGAAGACCCACAGGAGCACACGGTGCTGTGCTCCCTGGGAAGGTTTGGATGTTTTGCACCACYCAAACCAATCTCCAGCGTGGTTGGGAGTGGGAATGATTCAGGGATCCTTCCCAAGATGCTTCTTAAGGTTCAGGAGGGCTGGGAATTTGTTGGAAAAGGCAGAGCTCTCCCCCAGCAGCTCCGAGGTTGGGTTTGGGCTGGGAAGAGGCTCTGCTGGGAACCCAGCCCAGGTTGGTGCCTCTTTGTTTAAATCATGTGGGATTTGAGGCAGGTCCACATCCAAGATATCCCAACCCCTAAAGGACAGGGGCATTAGAAGGAACAGCTCACAGTCACTGGGCTATCCATGAAAAAAAGGAGAACCTCAATCAAACTGGAAATGGTCCTGGGGCAGGCCAAGGAGACAATTCCAGTGTCCTGAAATGCCCCCCCCCCAGGTGTGGCTGTGCCAGAGTGGAGCTCCCATTCCCAAATCAGGRAATGGGAGCTGCTCCAGGAATGTGCTTCACTCATTCCATGGACCAGGAGATGGTTTAGCAACCTCTGCCTTCTCCTGCACACTCAGGCTCAGGGGACAGCCTGGGCCTCCCAGGAGGAGCCCAATTCAAAGGGATTGATAGGAAATCCCATTGTATCAGTGTCCTGCCAGGTTTTGAATCAACTCAGCAACTCTGGGAGTTGAGGTCAACCCTGCCAGTGCCTTCCCAACCCCAGAAGTTGCTAAAAGTCCTCTCAGGTGGCTGCTCCTCGCTGAGCTCAAAGTTCCGCAGTGTCCTGTAACCATCTCCCCTCTGCCAGGCACTCATGGATCTGGGACAGCCTCAGGTTGGCTCTTCCTGGACATGGAACAACAACTCTTAGCAAGAATTCCATCAGACACTGGTTTTCCACTGAAAGGAGCCTCATCTTCCAASCAGGGATGGAGACACTGGGATAATTCTGCTGCAAGGGAGCCCCGTTCCCAGGAATTTGTGTGGCCTCATCCCAAACCAACCTCAGTTATCCCTTCCAGCATCACCTCTCRTTCCTCACAGGATCCTGACAGGGATCCTGGCTCTTATCCCAGGCCATTTTCCTCGGGACTAACTCAGCCTTTCCACCCYGAAGTTTTGTTAATGATGATCCCATGATCTCCCAGCTCAAATGGATTCCTGTCATTATGGAGAATTTAGGACRCGGAGATCAGCAAAATACGACCTCAATTGAAGTCCATCATTTTCTCCTCCTGGAATTGCTCAGCTGGAATAAATGTCATTACCCAGGCCTGGCAGAGTGGCTGAGGGAGGATATTGCAGCACAGACCTGGAGTGGAAGAAATGCAGCTAAAAATCGTCCCTGTCTGACAGGAACTGGGAAAAAATGGAAGCAGAATCCCCAGAGGTCCAGTGGAGACTCTGAAGAGCTGAAAGTTGACCTTTCTTCCTTTCTGTTCAAGAAGAAATTTCATGGTTGGCCTGMAAAAGGGCACCAACAAAAGAAGAAAAGGGTTTATTTTGTGGGAGAAAAAACAGTGCCAACCCAAACAACCCCCCTAAAAATAGTTCCACATTCACCTTTTCTCAAGTTCATTTAGTTGCACTTGGCCAGCAAAGTGTAAAGACACAACAAGGTTTTTCCTTTTTATATAGGATTTATACAAGAATGGGGAGGGAGTGAACAACTTGGTAACAAAATTAGGGTGCAAAGAGGAAGGAAAAAACCCCTCTGGTAGGATTCTGATGAAGTTGTGTAAAAGGCACCACGTGTGAATTGCAGGGGACAGCAGAGCCACTGCTGAGCCCAGGAGTGCCATGGACAGCAGGGACTGGAGAGGGGAGAAAAGAAACAGGGATTCAATGTTGAATTTGGTACAGAATTGTTGAGCAAGGCTGGATGTGCAGAGGGAAGCTCCTGATTTGGAAGGAACCCACCGGGATCATTGATCCAGCCCCTGTCCCTGCACAGACCCCCCAMCAACCCCACCCTGGGCATCCCTGGCAGTGCTGTCCAAAGGCTCCTGGAGCTGTGGCAGCCTCGGGGCCGTGCCCATTCCCTGGGGAGCCTGGGCAGTGCCCAGCACCCTCTGGGGGAAGAACCTTTCCCTGCTCTGCAGCCTGAGCCTGCCCTGGCCCAGCTCCAGCCCTTCCCTGGGTGCTGTCCCTGTCCCAGGGAGCCGAGATTGGAGCTGCCCCTCGGGAGCTGCAGATCCTGGTGCGGTCTGAGCTCAGTGTCCTGAGTGCTCACTCCACCCTCACCCTCTAGATCCTTCTCCATCTTTGGATGCTCCCTAATAGATTTCTATCCTTCGTCTGCCTCCAACTGCCCCCAAGGACTCGAGGTGAGGGTGGAGTGGGCACTCAGGCACGGGTGGGGAATGAGAGGAGCACGGGGAGCTGGGGCAGGGGAAGGTTTGGAAAGTGCTGAGATGAAAGAGGAGGTGACCCCTGCAGAGTGTGCAGGGGAAAAGTCACAGCCCATTTGTGTCTGCAGAGCAGGGMGGGGACAGAGGAGAGAGGAGGGAGGAGTCCTTGGCATTTTTATTACAGGRAAGTGTCAACAGGAACCAGCTGGAAATGCAGCATCTCCGCAGCGTCCCTGATTTCCAATCACCAGCAGAGCTGTGACATTCCAGCTCCTACATCCTCCTTGGGAAGGTTTCGGTCTCCTCCGAAGATTGGGACAGAGAGGTCAAGGGTGGAGGAGGCATTTTGTGAGGAATGTTCTCTCAGTAATAACTGCTTCAACCCGGGCTTGGGAGATTGTTTGTGTGAGCTCATTTTGGTGGGCACTGGGTGAGCTCAGCCTGAGAGATTCTGGGAGAGCAGCTCCCAAAGATAAAGCCCATCACTGCTTTTGGCACTGGAWTGTGCAGGACCCKCAGGATCTGATCTTKGWCAGATTYCCTGTATTTTACATTTACTGCACCAACCAACTCAGCGCCASTCGATATTTGTTGGTCTGCAGCAAGTTTGCTCCCAGGCAGAGGGGAGGATTCAGTTTGAAACACAGGAGGAAAGTCTGGGAAAAATAATTTTGTGGCATAATCTTCCCTTGGAGTAGGCTGTAACTGCTTCCAGCCATACACATCCACCTCATCCCTTCATTTTTCATCATGGATTGTGAGAGTGAGAGGGAGATGTACAGTTGGAGGGCTGGGAACTTCCTTTTTTATTGTAATAAGTTTCTCTGAAGTGTCTCGAGAACTTGTCCATAAACATGATGGATTTCCTGGGAGAGTGTCTGATGCACTGAAAATCATCCCCAGCTTGGGGAGGTCTTGCTAATCCTTCTTGGAGCAGATGTGGTGGAGTCTGCAGGCCTGGCTGTACATCACTGCTCTGGGGACTTACGGCAGAGCTGGGAGTTTGATGAAGCATGTAAATGGACTTTTTGCAAGATCCCATTTTCATCCATCACTTTGGAATAGGGACGTGCTAGAAAAGCACTCCCTGGGAGGGAGGAGTTGCTGTTGGATCTGTCCTGGAATGGGATAAGCGAGGTCTTTGGGCCAGGGGCTCTCTGGGCTCTCATTCCAGACTGGGAGCAGAGCACCCAGGCTCTGGAAGGTCAGAATTCAAATTCTCAAAGCCAGCATTGGTCTTACAGCTCCCAGTGACATGGTCCAAGTCTGGGGGAAAACGGACAAGAAATAATCCCAGGTTTGGTCAGGAATTTCACGAGACAGGGCCTCCCCAGGGGGCTCAGGGAGAGTGACCAGGAGTCTCAGTGGCTCATGGAGGGAATGGTTTTGTCCCCATTTGGGCACTAAAGTCACARCTCTCTSCACACCAACTCACCTGGATTCCTGCACATAAAACCCAAGGACATTTATTCCCATCTCASAAGGYCCTGCCTGCAGGAGCCTGTTTTTCCCATGGGTGTTAAACTGAGCCTCAGGGAACTGCTTCCAACTCTGCCCTGCCCTTAATCCTGTGATGGGCTGGGCAGGATCCACCCAGGATCCTCAGCAATTTCCCAGCACAGCAAAGGTTCCTTTGCCTGGAACATCAGGGACAATTCCTGAGCATCTGCCAGTGCCCTCTGCTCTGTCCCTGTCCAGCTGAGGGTGGCAGCAGCCTGGACACCCCCCTTGTGTGGGGATCCCAAAGGGATCCTGGACAGATCCCAGCTCCTGGCTCAGCCCTGGAACAGGAGCCTCACACCAGTGGCTGAGAAATGGTCACCCTCACYCAGCTCTGCCACAACCCTGCTTTACAAAGCTCTGCAGTCACCTCCTGGTGCCAGGATCACTTCTGGCCTTTCCTTCCTTCAGTTCCTCKGCAGAGGGACCAAAACTGCGAGCAGGAAAGCAAAGCAGGGAGGAACTGAACTCCCAACTCCTTCGCTGTGGGGGKCACACTCCAGGCCCTGTTTGGGCAAAAGGGAACAGGCAGCACATGTGGGGTTAAAAATGCCCTGGGACTGTAATTAATGCTTTGACAGGCTGATAGTGCAGGTGATCTGATCATTGCAGACCAGCCTCATCAACAGAATGGTCAAAATCATTGATTTTGATGTATAYACACAACACTGTACATTGATGGATTTAAACAACCCTCTGTGTGAGCTTCCAGCCCCAAATGCTGTGATCCCAGCAGTGTCTGGGATCTTCCTTGGGATCACTCTGATATCCAGCTTTGGGTATTTTAATACACCTGTTCTGTTTCCTCCTGATTCCAATCCAGCTGAAATTCCCAAACTGCAGCACAGCCCCACTCAGCATTAACAACTCCCTTATGCCCAAACACCTGGATTGGGGCTGAGTTTCATGGGATGTGACATTCCCAGGAGGTCTTCAAAACTCCCTTTGACCCCTCRACAACTTTTAGCACAGCTAAAACTAAACCCTCCTGCATCCAGCAACCCCTGGGATCTTCCCTGTTGCCATATCCGAATATTTCAGCTCTTTTTAGGACTTTAGGAAGAGCATAAGGGCAGACCCAGAATCAACATTTGGGAAAATGAATCCTCAGCAAAGCACTGGCACCYAAGGAGCTCATTAAGAGTTTGCAGGTGCATTTTCAGCTCATCAGGTGGACCATGAACACTCCTTACACATGGAATTWGTGCTTGGAAAAGTTGCTTTTCTGTATTCAAGGCAAGTTTCTTTGACAACYCCCCCTGGTTTAGAGCAAGTTTGGGTCTTTTCCTTTATTCTGTGAAAGCTGAAAAACTTTTAAAGATACAGAAGAGAACAAGGTAAAAAATTAGGGCTGAATGTCTTGGAAAAATTGTGATTTGTGTGCCAGGCACTTTGAAGGAGGTGTTGATTTTTTTGGTTGAGGGTTTTACTGCCAACCTGCTCAGTCAGAGCTCTGTGACACAGAGGACACCAAACACAGGGGACACCTGAGGGGATRGGAGCATCAAATGCTTAGAAATGATAAATGGCATCAAATGAGAAGATAAAAATTCACCTGAATGTAACCAGTATGATCAGGGTTCCCCACCCTGGGCAGCCCAGAGCGTGTGGGGTCACCTGCCAGGTGCAGTTTGTGCTCTGGAACACCTCACACTTCAATGATGGGTTTGGCAAGGAATCAATTCCATAAAATAACCTCTCTGAACGGGCCCTGGATGGAGCCATGAGGATTGGAGCTCTCCTGGCTGAGATCTGAGCTGGGAGCTCCTTTCACCTGAGCAGGTCCTGAGGGCACCACGAGGCTCTGACCCTCCCTGGGGCTCGGCTGTCCCTGTCAGGGTGGGATGAGACCTTGGAGGAGCCCTGGAAGGGCTGCCCTCACTGATGCTGCTCCAGGCTCTCCTGTGCTCACTGCCCTGACCTTGTCCTGAATTCCTGCCCTGGCCATGGATTTGTGCCTCCCAGGGAAAGCCTGAGGCAGGGCCAGGATCTCGGCCAGGCAAATTCCAAATGGAGGATTCATGGATGTATTACTGCAGAGTTTTTTGGCCATTTTTGGGCTTTTGGGTGATCCTGGTTCCTGTCACTGGGCCTGCTCTGGTGGCTCAGGTGGGAGTGCATCCAYTGCCAGTGAGGACACTGCCTCTCCCTGCCTCCACACCTTTGGCTCCTGGATCCCTGGGAAGATTTAAAACCAGTTTCTTGGAGCTCCTCGATTCTCAGGCTCAGTCATGCCCTGATTAAATAGCTGCAAGCAATTCCATAAGCAAATCCCAGCCCAGTGCTGAAAACTTACATCCAGTCTGTCCCATTTACAACATGGAACAGGGCCAGGATCAATGTTCYTCCCATAAAAAGGGACAGATTTAAGGGATGGCGGGAGTGGGCCTGGCTCCATTTCTGTGAGGGAAGAAGGAGTGGGGAATATGTGATTTATTGTGACCCTTTAGGAGCTGGGARATCAGCCCCAGTACTCTGGAAGGAAGCAGTTTTCTGGGAATCATGAGTCCCAAGKGAAGGGTTTAAATCCAGGCTGGCAGGAAGGGTGAGATGGGGCAGTGACTGCTGGAAGTGTCGGGTTGTGATTTAGGGAGGTAAATGCAGCATTCCGGTTTGATCCACTGCTGCAGGCTCTCCAGCTGATGCAGTTTGTTGAATCACCCCCCCTGGAGGGGTTTAACAGCCCTGATGTGGCACTTGGGGACATTGTGGTGGCCTTGGCAGTGCTGGGCAACCACTGGACTCTTAAAGGTCTGCCAACTTAATGCCATGATTCCATGGTGGGGGAAGGAGGCAGGAGCCAAAGTGGGCTCTTCAGGATGGGCAAAGGGCTAGGAATTCCTTGGTTGTGAATAGGAGCCACTGAAGAATTTGCATGATCCAAATAGAAATCGCAGGTATGTGATTTCTTGTGACCTTAAAGAGCTGGGAATTTAGCCCCAATGCTCCCAGTTTTCTGGGAATCACAAGTCCCATGTGAAGGGTTTCAAGAGGAGCTGAGGTTAGGAGGAAGGACTGAAATGGGGAGGTGACTGCTGGAAGTGTCGGGCTGTGATTTAGGGAGGAAAATGCAGCATTCCGGTTTGATCTCCTGCTCCAGGCTCTCACACTGATGCAATTGGGAGGAGTTCCCATACCTGGAGATGTTAAATGTGTGGATATGACACCTGGAGACATTGTGGTGGCCTTGGAGGTGCTGCAGAGTAGTCAGGCTCCTAAAGGTCTTTCCCAGCTTAAACAATTCCATGATCCRTGGCGGGGAAGGAGGCAGGAGCCAAACTGGGCTCTTCAGGATGGGGAAAGGCGTAGGAATTCCTTGGTTGTGAGTAAGAGMCAGTGAAGGATTTGCATGATCCCAGTGGGAGCAGTGATGTGAACACCTGCATCCACATTTATCCATAGGGATGGGAGAAGGGGAGGAGTTGGAGCACTGGATTAAAGCCTGGCAGGATGTTGGGGTCACTCTGTTTGCCTGGGGTGGATAAAAACACRGCTCAGTTTCCCTGCTGTGCTGCTGGATGGGGCAGATCCAATGCCTGGAATCTCCAGGAATCTCCAGAGCTCCCTGGGACAAAAACAGGTGAGGAATGTTTTTTGGTGAAGAGATGGTCCAGAAATGGCCAAGTTCTGCCTCAGTCCCTGCTCTTGGGGACCTGCACAGCTGGAAAAACAGCTGGCTAAAGAGCTCCCTGGGGCTGGAAGGGAATGGTGCAGGAAGGGAAATGCAGGATCTGTGCCCTGGAGCAATCATCAGCATGGACCAGGCATCCCACTGCACTGCAGGGGAGGCTCCTGCAGCAGGGATGTTTAAGGGACCACTCACAGGGTCATGAATCACAGAGAGAGGAATTCCTGCCTGCAGTTTGTCRAGGTCTTGGCTGAGGTTCCAAGGCTCTGGGCTGAAATGGAGCTGTGAGAACAGCCCTTGGAAGGTCCTGGCCGGACAGGTTCAGGAGTGCCCTGGAATAATTGATCTGACACGAAAACTGCTCTGTTCTGTGGGACCCAGTCACTCCAAAGCTGCACCTGGGGAACCACCCACACCCTGTCCCAACCCCCAGGTGCACAGCAGCCACTCCACACCTCCCTGCATTCCCCAGCACTTAGGAATTGCCTTTGTGCCTTCCAGGGAAAGTCTTAGGCCAGATCAAGGCCATGCAAATTCCACAGGGAGGATTCTTGGGACATCAATGCAGCCTTTCCCAATTGCAGGAGCAATTGCCTCCTGAGGTTAAACACAGGTTTCTTTTTGTTATTTTTTCCAACAGGAAGGGAGGCACATTTCTGGGAACGAGAGTTCTTACATGGTACACCCTGGAGATGGATGGGATGGATGGATAATGGATGGATGGATGGATG
>CADDXX010001039.1:19885-33752 GCA_902810485.1 Alauda arvensis | reverse complement strand
GATGGATGGATGGATGCAGGGGTAGCTCTGCCTCTGTACAGATTTTGCAGCAGGCAGTTTTGTGCCTTTGCCTCTGAAGCAGCTCACACTGGACACAGCCAATGTGGGAATGATTATTCCAACCCCAGAGTAGGCACCTGCTTCTCTGAGAGTGGGCTCCAGAATTCCTTCTCCACCCAGGTCCAGCATCCCCTTCCRTGTGGATGCTCAAACCCAAAAATCCAGGCAGTGTGCCCCCTTGCTTGGCCATACTCAGGTTTTCCCCTCCAGCAGCTCTTTTGATGCCTTTCTCCCTGATTTCCACACTGGGATCATCCTCAGCACCAGGACAATAATCAGTGTTTTTTCTGGGAGCTGTTGCATTGGGGAATGGGATCCTCATGGATTTCCTTGATTTAAYAGGTGTCCTACAGGCCTGGATTATTTTCCATTCCTATCAGTGGCCACAGCTCAGGTGTGGATCAGGTGCTCACTCAGGTGAGYCCAGGCCCCCCAGCTGCTGCTGGAAGGGGGAGAAGGAAATAAATATCAGAGGCTGAAGTGCTGAGAGAGAGATGTGAGCATGGATTAAACCTCCAGAAGGACTGAGGATGGTTCTTGAGTACTGTAGAAGTGTCCAGGGCCAGGCTGGACAGGGCTTGGAGCAGCCTGGGACAATGGAAGGTGTCCCTGCCCATGGCAGGGGTGGCACTGGATGGGCTGTAAGGCTCCTTCCAATCCAAACCAGGATTCTGTGATTCCGTGATGATCCTTTCTCTCCCTAACTCCTAAATGATGACTCAGATGAACTCCAGACAKCTGAAGTTATTCCTCCCCTGTGTCCACCTCTGGATTTTGGAATCCCACWACTCAGGGAGGTGCTGTCCATGTGCTGCTGCTGAAGAAGTGGCACTGCCGAGGGCAGAGCCTGGGAGGGAATTCAACCAGGGAATGCTCATGGCTTGGGAACAGGAGACAGACCTAAGGACAAAGGATCTGGCACCAGCACCACATCCAGACAGGAGGGAAATAACTCAAGTATGTGCTGGACATGACTGAGGACTCTTCTCTAATAGAAGATTCTTTTTGCTTCCTTTTATTTTTAAATCAAAGGTCTGTTTCCTTCAGTCCCTGGGCTGAGACAAGCTCATCAAATCCTGGAGTGGTGCTCCCAGAGAATTGTGGCAGGGAAAATGAAACGCTGTCCCCCTGCTGGAGCAGCACAGTGGGACTGACAGCGAACAAGAAATTAATTTGGAATGCTTGTGCTGCTTATTTGCTTGCTTGTCATCCCTGCTATTGCTATAGCTTCCTGATGGGTTCATTTTCCATATTCTTCCCATAATTCATGGGATTTTCTTTTGTTTTCTCTTCCCACAAGGTCCTGGTTTCGTGTTGTGACTTACAGCAAGGCACGAAAAGAAAGGAGCAGGGAGGAATCCCTGGGAGAGGGAGTTTGGAGGTRGTTTGTTGGGAAAAAAATGTGAAATTGTGGCCCTTTTGTATCTTAAAGGCACAGAAGATACAGGCAAGGAAAAGGAARCTTAAAAGTATTATTAAAAAAAAATAAACCTTGAAATGAATCTGGGATTCTTCTCTCAGAATCTGAGATGGAGCTGACACTTGAGGAGTCTCTTTGGGAAAAATACCATCTCCTTTTATCTCTGCCAAGTGCTGCTAACAATAAAACCAGGAAATGTGAGCTGGGGCTGGAGCTGCTGCTGGGACTGAGCATGTGCAGAGTGTCCCAGGAAAGCCTTTTGTTGGGATCCTGCAGGAAAATGGTCAGGGAGAGTCGGGGAGAGGCAATCCCAGGTTAACAGGGATTACACTGACTCAGAGCTRTCACAGCTCAAAAACACCTCCCAACCCACACAGCCCAGCCCTGAGGCCTCTGATGGCACCACATCCCTGCTTTCCTGGCTAAATTCCTGATTTTCCTGTGGCCACTCAGCTGGAGATTTTTGCAGAGATTGAAAACAAAAAACTGGTTATTGAAATGCGAATTCTCAGGTACATTTGTGGAGAACTGGGAGACACGACATGGATGGGGCAGAGGGAGGGGGCAGAGCCAGGAGCCAATGGAAAACTGCAATGGAAAAATATGTTTGTGGGTACAAATTCCCTGTGCTCCCAGGGCTGGAGCCCCTCTGCTCTGGAGCCAGGCTGGGAGAGCTGGGGGTGCTCACCCAGAGAGGAGAAGGCTCCAGGGAGAGCTCAGAGCCCCTTCCAGTGCCCAAAGGGGCTCCAGGAGAGCTGGAGAGGGACTGGGGACAAGGGATGGAGGGACGGGACACAGGGAATGGCTTCCCACTGCCAGAGGGCAGGGATGGATGGGACATTGGGAAGGAATTGTTCCCTGGGAGGGTGGGCAGGCCCTGGCACAGGGTGCCCAGAGCAGCTGTGGCTGCCCCTGCATCCCTGGCAGTGCCCAAGGCCAGGCTGGACAGGGACTGGAGCAGCCTGGGACAGTGGGAGCTGTCCCTGCCCATGGCAGGGGTGGCACTGGATGGGCTTTAAGGTCCCTGATTCCATGATTCTGGGATTTATTTCCCCTGTGGAGCAGCAGGTTCATCCTCTCCATTTGCTCTGGATTGATCTCCCCATSCTGGCTCAGATCGCTGCTGATCCCCTCACCCTGAACTCCTTCCTTCCCTCTCACTTTGGTAAATCCTGAATGAACAGCAAGTGGCAAAGGCTAAACCTGTGCAGGCTCTGGGAATTCCCAGTGCTCCAGCCCCTGCCCGGGAAAAGGACACAATTCCCATCAATCCCAGTCAATCTCCCGGTGCCCTTTCCATCCATCCCCTGACACACATCGATTGGAGCCGCTGAGCTGGGATAAAGGACACATTCCAGGCATTGCCTGCTTTCATCCAGAGGATTTTGGGAGCAGGGACCACTTGCTGTGCTCACAGCACACTCCCCCATGCAGGATCAAATCCCGAGGTGTGTGGATCCCTGCCCTGCTCTTCCAGGAAACATCACAGCCATGGAAAATCCAGGGATTTTCGCTTCCTGCTCCAGCCGTGTGGCCTGGGAGTGAGGAGAATTGCTGCTCTAGTGGAGAAGGGTGACAAAACTCTTCTGTGCCTTGTCCTGGCAAGACTGTGCTGAGTAATTCCCTTTCTCCTGAATTCCTTGTAAATGSTCATTCCCGGAGGGTTTAACCCTAAAGCTTCACCAAAAATCACATCCTGGGCTCATCCTGTTCCCAAACGGATTTGCCCAGCAGAGGAGGTGTCTCCATCACCCCAYTCCCGGTGTCCCCTCAGTGCCGAGGGAGGTTTTCCTGCTTTTCCCCTGGCAGAGGGATCAACAGGAGGGTAATTGTCCGGAGATGGGGTTCAGCTTCCCTCACTCAAGGGAATAGACAACAGCTCCAWAGGGATCCACAAAAACGGATCTACCCCATCCATGATGTGCTTTCTCCCAGAAATCTTCGTGTCCGTGAGAGAAATCCTCTGGTGCTTCCCTCCCACCCCCGCTCTGGATGGCGAAATCCAGCCGAGAATAAAAGCGCTTTGTACATGGAAAACATGCGGGATAACGGGAGTGGAGAAATGTAAATGTATTCCTTGGATGAGCCCTCTGGATTAGCAGTGAATTTTTAACGGCGTTTCGCAGGCAGAGCCCTGAGCTGAGGCTCCAGGTAATTCCCTGTAATTCCCAGGCAATTCCCAGGCAATTCCCAGGTAATCTCTGACACACTGGGAGAGCCGCCCCGGGCCGGGGTGCTCCCAGCTCTGCCCACCTGCCCCAGCAGCACCTGGAGCACGGCAGGAACAATAACGGGAAGGTCTCCCTCTGCTCCGTGCTGCCCTCGGACTGTTTGGGGGGGAAAAAGGACAATTTTCTGTTTGTTCCCAAATACCAGCTGACGCTGAAGCAAACAAAGCTGGGTGTTGTGTAATCTGCTCTTTCCCAGCATCTGCGTTCCGGGATGCGAATCTCGGGAAGGCTTTGATTGCACRAACGGGGGCACCCCCAACCCTGACAACAATTCCCGGTGAGCTGAATGTAAAGGACACCGGGATGGGCAGAGACTGGTCCTGTGGGGATTCCTCATCCCAGGGAGGCTCAGTTCCATCGTTTCCAGGCTCTCAATCCCCTAAAGGTTACTGCTGAGGAAAAAAATCTGCTGGGCAGAGGGGCAGCTCCGATCTCTGCTCCCTGGGACAGGGACAGCACCCAGGGCACGGCTGGAGCTGGGCCAGGGCAGGCTCAGGCTGCAGAGCAGGGAAAGGTTCTTCCCCCAGAGGGTGCTGGGCACTGCCCAGGCTCCCCAGGGAATGGGCACGGCCCCGAGGCTGCCACAGCTCCAGGAGCCTTTGGACAGCACTGCCAGGGATGCCCAGGGTGGGGTTGGTGGGGGTCTGTGCAGGGACAGGGGCTGGATCAATGATCCCTGGGCGTCCCTTCCAGCTCAGGAGGTTCCATGATTCCATATTTAAACCAAAGCTCCAGTTCTGCCTCCACACAAGGTGCTTAGAGCAGCTGTCKTGTCTGAGCTTCCACCCTCAGCAGCATCAACCCAGGGATCCCATGGATAAAAACGACAGTGCAGCTCTGGCCATAAAATTAAAATATCCAGATCTCCATCCTCTGCTAGCTTCCCCTCCACTGGAGTTACTTTGGATTAAGTTTTCAAGGGTTCTTACTTCAGGCAGAGTCCTGTCTTGTCCTATTTTGCATTTTCCACCTCTGCTCCAGGAGCTGGTATCATCTTGCAAAGTAATTTTCCTTTTAAGCAGCACCCTGTTCCACCTTCCCTGTAATTGTATAATTAACAACTTAATCCATCACCTTTATATCCTCCATCCATCACGGGTTAAGCTGAGCACAGCCCTGCACAGGAGCTCTGCAAGGATCTGCTGCTGCTGATGGAAGGCAAATGAATCTCCTGCTGGGAGAGGTGGCTGCAGGAAAACCTGGAGCACGTGGAGCTGCCATGGGGCTGCTCCCTGCACTTCATTACCCTGGAGATAATTGTACCCATTTCCCACCAYTTCCCAAACTGGGCTGAGTTCTCCCCTGTGGATGCCTGCTTCCATTCAAATGGAAAGTGGGGGAATTTAGGTGGATGTTCAGGAGGAATTGTTCCCTGGGAGGGTGGGCAGGCCCTGGCACAGGGTGCCCAGAGCAGCTGTGGCTGCCCCTGGATCCCTGGCAGTGCCCAAGGCCAGGCTGGACAGGGCTTGGAGCAGCCTGGGACAGTGGGAGGTGTCCCTGCCCATTCCAGTGGTGGCACTGGATGATTTTTCAGGTCCCTTCCACCCAAACCACTCTGTGATTCTGTGTYTCAATCATTTTGTTCCAAAGATAAGTCCAATTTCTACCTGCTAAAATGAATCTGTTTACAAGACACTTCAATGMCCTCAATGCTGCCCTGTTGTGGTATCAAGCCACACATCAGGAGCTGTGATTAACCTGGTTCAGTGCCTGTGGTACCAAAGGAAAGGTAATAAACTCCTTTTCATCCTGTRCTGCTCAGCTGGAYAAAAACATCACCCCCAGCCTGTCTSCTGTCCCTGAGGAATGTCCATCCYATCYTCACCCCCRGGAAGAGGAGCAGAGATGGAATTTGAGCTCTGCCATCCCTGGGACCAGGAGCWCACAGAGACCCTGACAGACATCACAGCCCCAGCACAGAGGGATGTTTATACACAAAGATTTTGACCATTCTGTTAACGAGGCTGGTCTGCAATGATCAGATCACTTGCACTGTCAGCCTGTCAAAGCATTAATTACAGTCCCAGGGCATTTTTAACCCCACATGTGCTGCCTGTTCCCTTTTGCCCAAACAGGGCCTGGAGTGTGACCCCCACAGCAAAAGGAGTTGGGAGTTCAGTTCCTCCCTGCTTTGCTTTCCTGCTCGCAGTTTTGGTCCCTCTGCAGAGGAACTGAAGGCAGGAAAGGCCAGAAGTGATCCTGGCACCAGGAGGTGACTGCAGAGCTTTGTAAAGCAGGGTTGTGGCAGAGCTGGGTGAGGGTGACCATTTCTCAGCCACTGGTGCCCGTGTGAGGCTCCTGTTCCAGGGCTGAGCCAGGAGCTGGGATCTGTCCAGGATCCCTTTGGGATCCCCACACAAGGGGGGTGTCCAGGCTGCTGCCACCCTCAGCTGGACAGGGACAGAGCAGAGGGCACTGGCAGATGCTCAGGGATTGTCCCTGCTGTTCCAGGCAAAGGAACCTTTGCCGTGCTGGGAAATTGCTGAGGATCCTGGGTGGATCCTGCCCAGCCCATTGCAGGATTAAGGGCAGGGCAGAGTTGGAAGCAGTTCCCTGAGGCTCAGTTTAACACCCATGGGAAAAACAGGCTCCTGCAGGCAGGGCCTTGTGAGATGGGAATAAATGTCCTTGGGTTTTATGTGCAGGAATCCAGGTGAGTTGGTGTGGAGAGAGTTGTGACTTTAGTGCCCAAATGGGGACAAAACCATTCCCTCCATGAGCCACTGAGACTCCTGGTCACTCTCCCTGAGCCCCCTGGGGAGGCCCTGTCTTTCCCAACCCCCTCAGCCCTTGGCCAGAGGCCTGAGGGCAGATTTTTCCCGTGTTAGAAGTGTCCCCATGCCTGGCTGGATGTGTCACCATCACACTGCTCTGGTGGCTTCAGGATCAGCTGCCACAGAYCAGCAGAGCAGGAACAGCACGAGGGGAGCTGAGTTACCTGCCAGCACTCAAAGTACTCCCAAGTTCCCATCAATTTGACCATTTAATTAAAGAACAGGGATCTCCAACTCTTCCAGATTTCTCCATCAGGTGATGCATGTGGGAATACAGAACACACTATTTTGGGAGCCAAACTGCGCAATGCTTCCCATGAAAAAAAAAAAAAATAGAGCAGGATGTGATTGTCTCCCTTATTTTAGAATGRGGGAAAATATCACCCAAAGGGCCTGGAACACGAACATTTTGCAGATAAATGTGACATGTGTGTCTTGCTATACTGAGCCAGATACAAGGTGGCAACTGGGGCCATTTCAGCCCAAAGACATTCAGGTCTCAGTCCCAGGGTCTGCCTGGCACTGGGAAAGGCATCCCAGGGGCTCAGCCTGTCCTGCTCCTGGAGTCCCTGCAGGGCTGGTGGCCTGCAAGGTGGAGCTCAGGTCCTGTCCCTGCTGGCAGCAATCCAGCTGCAGTGGGATGAAAAGCCTGGGTGCCACAGGGTARGAAGGATTTAAAGCTGTTGGAGAATGTTCAAAGGAGGGACAAGAGGCTGGGGAACAATCTCCAGGGGAAGCTGAGGATGAGATCACTTGGAATGTTCAGCTGCAGAAGAGGAGACTGAGGAGGGACACCTCAGGGGCTGCAGCTCCAATCTCTGCTCCCTGGGCCAGGGACAGCACCCAGGGAAGGGCTGGAGCTGGGCCAGGGCAGGCTCAGGCTGCAGAGCAGGGAAAGGTTCTTCCCCCAGAGGGTGCTGGGCACTGCCCAGGCTCCCCAGGGAATGGGCACGGCCCCGAGGCTGCCACAGCTCCAGGAGCCTTTGGACAGCACTGCCAGGGATGCCCAGGGTGGGGTTGGTGGGGTGTCTGTGCAGGGACAGGGGTGGGACTGGGTGATCCCTGTGGGTCCCTTTCTACTCAGGATATTCCATGATTCTAAAACACTGTAGCTYTGAAATGGGAATTTCCCATTTCAGCACATTAGGAAATGTGATGGGGTTCCCTAAAGGGAATGATCCCATTAGGAAATGGGGATCCCTCYAAGGCTGAAGTTCAATACAGAGCTGGGCTGTTCACTCTTTCCAGAAGTATTTCATGCACAGATTATTTGAAATACAGAACTTGCTCCTACACTTAGTGAGCAGCAGCTCATGGATTTGGGCACCAAAGTCCGGCAAGACCAGCTTGGAGAAATGAGAAGAGAATGAAATTCCAGCTGGCAGGAGCCCAGCCCTGCTGTGCAGCCAGACAGACTCGGGGTGTGCAGACAGAAGGCCCTGCCCGAGCATGTTGGTAATAGAAACAAGAAAAGAGTGTGATAAGAAGAAGCTGAGAAGGGATAAAAAATCAGCCAGGGAAAGGGAGGCTTTTGTTATTTTGTCAAGGAACAAAAACTCGAGGAAGTGAGAAATCTCAGGGAGGAATAATAGCCAAGGCACCAGACAAGCTAATAAATGTCTGATGAACAATGCAGCTCCAGCCAGGAGCAGACAGGAGATGGAGATTATTTTCAATTCAAAACAAAAAGGCAGGAATAGGGGAAATAAATAGTTACACTAGTAGGCAAAACTCCAGCAGCCACATGGAGCTTTGGATGTGGAAAAGTTCCCCTGTTTRAAGGAAATTGTTGGGATGTAATTTCACCTCTGGAGAAGCAAATCTAATCCCAGACAAATCCCCCTGATTGCACAGAGAGTTAAACAGGAGCAGATCCTGCCATGGCAAGACAGGAATGTTCTCTGGGCTGTCCTCAGTGTCCCCATGCAGAGCTGGGACCGAGGCACAGGACACGGCCACAGGCAGCTGGGGCCACCAAACATCCCAGAAGGAATTCAGATGCCCATTCTGCTCAGTGCCACTGATTTTACAGATGACACAGCCACAGAGGGAATGGCTCAGACACGTGGATTTCCCTGGGAAGAGATTGTCCCAGCGAGTCCAGCACATCCATGGGCAGGTTTCTGATGGCTCTGCCAACCCAAAGCATTGCTCAGCTTTGCTGTGGCACCAGTGACCAGTCCAGCACATACTGGGATGCAGAACCAGCTGGGATCTCGCTGGAAAAGCTTTCCCAGAGCAGCTGTGGCTGCCTCTGGACCCCTGGCAGTGTCCAAGGCCAGGCTGGACAGGGCTTGGAGCAGCCTGGGCTGGTGGAAGATGTCCTTGCCCATGGCAGGGGTGGCAGTGGATGATTTTTAACCTCCCTTCCAACCCAAACCATTCCATGGTTCTGTGATATTTCCCACAACACCTGCATATAGGAGAAATAGGAATTATTTTGAGCACAATTTTAAAAACCCTGAAYTTATGCATAAAGCAATTTTTCCACAAGGAAGCCACAAATCCTGGGCTGCTGTCACCCAAGAGGTCCCTGGATGTGGGAAATCCCTGAAGCAGGAGTGTGGCCAGTGCTCCCAGGGAACACAGGGACACCCAAAAATAAGGGAGAAGGGATCTGGATTTGGATTCCCATTCCAAACCAAGTGTAGGGCAATATTCTGCAGATGGGGGCCCAGCAGAGAAGGAAAACGTAGGAAAAGATCCCAATTCATCCCATAAGGCAGCTGGAACAGCTGCTYCATGAGGAACTGAGGAGACTTCAGCTGGAATCCTCATATTCCTGTGGAAATGGGGCAGAGGGAGCAGCAGGGAGAAAATCAGGGGAAGGGAGGGGCTGATGGGCTGGAAATTCCTGAGCAAAAGATGTTCCTCACCTCCAGGCCTGGGCCCTGAGCCCTGTCCTGCAGGGCTCTGCTCCCAAACAAAAAATTCCGAGGATGAATCTTGATGAACCTGATTTAGATTGGGCTTTCTTTGTGGCCCAAGTCTGATTTCCTCCCTAAATCTCCATCCAGAGGGCAATCCCTGTGCCCCATCCCTCCCCTCTGGCTGGAGGATGTTTTGTCTGCTCTCTGCACAAAGGGCAGGACACAGATGGTGCCTTCATGAGAGACGGGATTTGGGGGTGTTTTTGGCAGGACTGAGCCCACCTGAGGACAGAGGATTTCCCTTTTCCCCTTTCCCCCACTGCACCAGCTCCTGGGGCTGCTCAGCCATAAAACAGCACCAGAACCCAATCCCAAGAAGGCCCAAAATCTGCCCAAAGAACYGTGGTGCATCAAAGGTCTTCTCTGGGGAATCAGGAGTTGTGGGCACAGCTGGATCAACGTGGGCACAGCTGGATCAGCCTAGCCACTGGATCAAGGAAAGGAAGATTTCCAAGTTATCCATTAAAAAGGCAGGACTTGGGAAGTGCAGGACTTSTGAGCAATGGGGCTGCCAGGAGAGTCAGGGAGATAGTCCTGAGATTTATGAACAGAATGTGCTCCCCAACTCCTGCTGCAGCTTCGGAACTTGTGGGAAGTCTTATTTATCAACCCCAGGGAAAGGACAAATGTAGGAACAGGCCATGACAGATAATAATTCAACGTGCTGGGTGAATCTCCAGCGAGTGGCATTTTTCATTTCATTCCTGTGTTTGCAGAGAACTTGGCACTGGTGTTGTTTTCATTTAATTTCTCTGTTTGTAAGAGCTCTGCCCATTCATTTTGGCTGGAATCTGATAAGCAAAGCGAAGGGGAGACAAGGCACATGTTGTTCTTGAGGCAGGGAAGCTGAAAAGAAAATAGATTTTTATTATCAACTCAAATATTGACTGGTTGTCGTGAGGAGGGAGGGAGGGAGGGAAAACTTGCTCCAGAGGTAACCTCGGAAGGATCCAAGAATCCCAGGCTGTTGCTGGAAAGTCTTTATCTCCTGGTTTCCTGCTTTGATAAATAAAGTGTCAGACTGGGAGATGGAAACTGCGTTGTGCAAATGTCACTGGTCGGAGAGGGGAGATGCGGAGGTACAGCCATGGAAAAGGGGGAGGGTTTGGAGCTGAAGAAGGGTAAATTTAGTTTGGATATTGGGCAGGAATTGTTCCCTGTGAGGGTGGGCAGCCCCTGGCACAGGGTGCCCAGAGCAGCTGTGGCTGCCCCTGGATCCCTGGCAGTGCCCAAGGCCAGGCTGGACAGGGCTTGGAGCAGCCTGGGATGGTGGGAGGTGTCCCTGAGAAGAGCTTTAAGGTCCCTCCCAACCCAACCCATTCCAGGATTCCAGGATTCTCTGTGACATGGTCACACCCCTGCAGGAGCCATCACTCATGGATGGAGCTCAGGGAATGCTCAGGTTTGGTTAAATTTGGGACAGRGCAGGGCAGGGACACAGGGCAGTGCCAGGGTGGTGAGTGCTGGCACAGGGATGTTGGTGTGGGTGGAAAAGCTGTCACAGAACCATGGAGTCATGGAATCTTGGCTGGAAAATCCTCTGAGATCCTGCAGTCCAACCCTCCCCCAGCACTGCCAAGGCCACCACTCACCCCTGTCCCCAGGTGCCACCCCTGTGTGGGTCTTGGACACTTCCAGGAATGGTGGGGATTCTAAAGCTTCCCTGTGATGTGCAGGAGTAAGGAARTGGCCATGGCAGCATTCCATGGATCCGGAGAGTGCCAGGCAAGGAGGTGGCTGCAGGGTACAAAGGCTGTGGGAGCTCAGAGAGACTGAGAGAAGGAGGCACTAAAGAGCTCCCTGCTTTCCTTCTTCCACTTTTCCATACAAGAAAGGCACAGAAAAAGAAATTTTCCTTCCTGAGCCAGGAACAACTCTGGAGTCCCTCCCCAACTCTTCCTTCTTTTCCAAGTGACAAAAAACTGGGACAGAGGAGCTGCAGCCWGTCAGGCATTGCCAGATCCAGCTCTGGCTGATGCCTGACACAGATTCCAGCAGGAATTCCCRTCCAACCTCTTGGCTCAGACCTCCAGGGGCAGCCACGGGTGATTGGCAGGGCTGGGAGTAAGGATGGGATGTCTGATGAAAAGGGAAGGGCCCTGGAGTCAGGAAATGGCTGAGAGAGACAGACAGGGAATGCAAAGGGACCTGGATGGGAGCRTTCCCACTGGGATAAAACATGGCCCATCCAGGTTATCCCATCCCCAGGGAGCCACTCGTGGCTCCTGCACAAAATTTAGGAGCAGCTCCTCTTTTGGGAGGTGGGAAATCAGATCCAGTGGTCTCAACAGTTCGGATTTGATCCATCAAAAKCAAAATTTCCACATTTCCAGTKGYGTGGGAGTGGGCAGGGGGATGGAGYACCTTCCAGAAATGYCRCTGGAGAAGGATTCCCTRTTTTTCCTGGAGTGCAGGAGGTGAAGGAAAGCCCTGGCACACATCCAGATCAGACAGGGGTTTCCCTTTTGGGACAGATTTTATTCCCATTTTCCTATCCAGGGCTCTCCCTGAAATGAGAGGGAGCTTGGAAATAAAGGAAGATTCCAAGGAAACAGAAAATGGAAAAACATCTTAAAGCACAGACAAAATGAGGCAGAATGAGAGGAAAAAAGGGGCTGGAAAAAGATTTGTCCCCTGCCACTGCAACCCAAAATTGTTCCTGGCAAAAGCCTGGAAGCTGGAAAAGGAAAWGGACAAAACACAGGGATGACTGAAATCAGCCCAAATTTACTCTGTTTGGCTGAACTAATTAACATCAATTCGTAATAGAAATGTGTTTTCTGTGCAAATTATTTAAAATATTGGGGCAGCTCCTTGAAAACAGAGAGATTTTTATTCTGTTCCTCACCCCCCTTAAAAAAAAAAGAGAGGAGAAAGTTCCCAAATGAAAAAGAAAGGAAAAGCAAATGGAAAAAATGAATCYTATTTCTGCTTTATGAATAGTTTCAAAGCCATTTCCCCTAGAAAAACATGGAAAAGGAACATTTTACTGGAAGGAAATCAGCTGGGGTTCCAGGTATAGGCACAGGTTAAGGTGCTGAAGCATTTTTCTAAAACATGATTTTATTATTCCTTGCATTTTTCCTGCTTTTTCTAACAYAAAAATGGCATTCAGGCTTTTCTCAGGAGGAGTATTTGGCTTTCTCCTGGTTAAAAGGCAAAATTCCAGCTTTCCCTTGAATATCTGCACCCCCCTTCTGATCTTCAGCCCAAACCAGTCATTTGCAAAGGTGACATTCTGCTCTCCAGCAGAATCCAGGGACAAACCCACTCCCTTGGACAGGAATAAAGCTCTCTGGGAATGGCAACAAGCAGCCAGGGAATGTTCAAAGGGAATTTCTCATCTGGGAAAGCCTTGGACTAACGTGGGTGATGCTGGGATTATTTGTCACCAACCAGGACTGGAGTTTGGCTGATTGAGGAACTCAAGCCCCAAAACCTTGGAATGTCTGAATTCCCAGGAGTGGCTGGGATTTGACCCTGCCATGAGGAYGTTTTGCTCGGATGTAGCAGCTCGTGGATCTCCTGCCATCCCAGACTTTGCTGAAGTGGAGTTTAATCGAGTTTGGAGCGTGGTCTTGGTGCCAGCACAAATTAACTCACCCTGGGCTCCAGGAATGTGGAGCTCCAAGAGTCCTGCATGATTTATGGAGCTCAGAGGAAAAGTGGGAAAAAAATGTGCTGGGTCATGAAGGGACGAATCAGCCCATGGGGCTGGAGTGGCTCCTCCACATCCACAACTTCAGGTTTCCCCCCAGATTTCCCTTGGCCAGGCAGAGGCAGCTGGGATCTGCCCACAAGGATCCCTTTGGCAGCTGCCAGGCCTCACTCCCATGATCCTGGAAGTGCCACATCCATGTCCTGGATCCACACATGGATCCCACTGGGCACTGGGCTGAGCCTGCCTGATCAATATGGAATATTCCCAATGACTGATGGAGGCCARGCAATCAATAACAACACCAGGAAGGGACAGCTGGAAGGTTTGGACAGGAACATCCAAGTTTTCCTTGTTTTTATGCTCATGTCAGCAGAGATGGGAGGTGTCTGATCCCAGCACCCACCCYAGGTGTGAATGGAAAAACAGCCACAGGAGTGTGGGATTTTCTTCCCCAAGTTTCTGGAGCARTACATGGATTTTTGGTGCAGGAAGAATCTCCCCTTTGCAAACCTTTGGAGCTTCACCACTGGAACAGAAGCAAATCCAGGATGGGTCCCTTTTATTTGCCAGGAAAAGGCAATGATGAACCCACGGTGGGGCATTTGCTGTGCCCCTGCTTTGGGAAAACTTCCCAGCCATTCCCAGTGCTCACCCAGGAACCAAACAGATGGAGCTGGTCCCTCATTAATCAACCTCCGGATTTGCCTGGGGCCTGCTCTAACTGATTCCAAGCTGAGCTTCCATTCTCCAGGAGGGAAAAATAAAATCAAATTTCCAGGTTTAACTCCAGT
>CADDXX010001039.1:0-15854 GCA_902810485.1 Alauda arvensis | reverse complement strand
GAGCCTGGGCAGTGCCCAGCACCCTCTGGGGGAAGAACCTTTCCCTGCTCTGCAGCCTGAGCCTGCCCTGGCCCAGCTCCAGCCCTTCCCTGGGTCCCAGGGAGATCAGTGCCTGCCCCAGTGCTGGAAATCCCAAAGCTGCACCCAAACATCAGGAGATCCTGTAGAGAATCCTGACYCCACAGATTTGGTGGGACCCTTTGTTTTAGGAATTTGGCAACAGCTCTTAATTTCCAAGAGGGATTGGGTGTCCCAACACCTGCACCCAGCCCTGTGCTCAGCTCCAGACAGTACTCCAGGAGTTGCTCCACCTTGGATCATAGTTCTGGCTGGAATCTTTCATTCCTTTCCCTACAATGACTCTTCTCAGAATYACTTTGGAGAGCTGGATTGTGACAAGCCAGGCTCAGGACTGTGGCCTKAGCAGATAGAAAATAATCACTGTAATAACTCTTCTTCCCGTGCTTCTTTACTCTCCTGGAATGATTCACTTCATTCCTGTCACCACTGATCAGCTCCAGCCAATGCAAATTCCAGCTGCACGAGGAGACTCTATTTCCTCCTTGCTCTGTGAAATTCATCTTAGTGAAAAAAAGCTTCTGGGATTACACCTGCTTAATAAAAAAGTACCTGCCTGATGCAGGAACAGTCTGACACAGGARTTCTTGGCAAGGGAAGGTGTCCAGTGGCCTCTCCAACACTTCTGGAGCTGTGGGGCTTCCTTACAACATTGCTCCAGATCGGTGGGGCCATCAAGGTGGGACAATCAATGTGGGGCAATTGATGTGGGACAAGTCATCTGAAGCCAGACCTCATCTCTATAACTTGATTAGAAATCCTCCTGGCTCCTGTGAGCTGCCAGGACCCAAAGTGGGGTCCAGCTCTCCCCATGGTGGGTCACTGTGGCCAAGGGAGACACAGCAGGGCTGTGGGGTTTTGAGCCACCCAAAAGGAGGGATCTGAAACAGCTGATCCTAAAAATGCCTGTTTCCCTCCTGAATCTCCAGGCAATCCACAGGCTGGCTTAGCTGTGGATATCCTTCCTTAGGTTAAATTAGGAGAAATTAATCCCATCCTGAGCACCCAAAATGAAAATAAATTCCTTCTATTCAATGAAAAATTCCCAAGAAATGCCCTTTCTGTGTTGAATATTGATCAATCCAGACTCTTCCACCTCTCACACCTGAAGCCTCTGGGAACAGAAGACCCAGCTCCCCAGCTGGGACATGTCCTGAAGTCAGAATCCCTGCAGGGGTGTAACCCCCTGTCCCTGCCACAACCCCCTGTCCCAACCTGCTCTGTTSACAAGTTCAGGTCCTTTGCACTGAGGCTTTTTGGGGTTCAGCTGCTGGATGTGGCAGAGCCAAATTTAGTGGTTGGACTCCAAGATCTTGGGGGTGTTTCCAAGTTTAATAATTCTGTGKATTCTCTGATTCTGTGGATGCTCTTGAGTCACTGCCTGGGGTCTGTCCAGCCTGGCTGARCATCCCAGATGGAGAACTTCCCTTCTCCCCTTGCTTCATTTAAAACCCCATTGTTCCTGCCAGTGGAAGGTTTTAATTTATAAAAACCTTATAAAGTTTTGCTCATTTTCAGCTGTTAAACCCCAGAAAATGATCCCAGTGTGAATGCACTGCAGGGAGTGACTTTGGCAATCCTGTGGTGTCACAAACACTGGGGTCAGCCTGGGATGTGACCATGGGAACATGGAAACAGAATCCCTGCAAGGAAAGCAGTGAAGAGGACAGAGAAGAGGGAAGYAAAAAAAAAGAAGAAAGGAAGGGATGTGATAAAGCACCAAAGCATTTTCATTTATCAGAACAAATCTGTTTGTTCTCCTGTTTGCTGAAGCAGCTCATGAATTATGTTGGGCAAACAGACAAACCCAGTAACTAAAGACACATTTCTATTTATGAATGTGGAGTGGGAGAGAAACATGATAGGAAAAGGAATGGATATGGGATAATTCTCTTTTTAAATTAATAGTTGTGTATTTCTCTGTGGCTCATCCATCTCAGTCTGCGCAGGAGCAGGATCCTTCCAGCTGAACTTSTGCTGCCCAGCAGAGCTACAAAGGTTGTTCCCATGGAATGGGGAACTGAGACATGGGAGTGCCCAGGGCTGTGTGTTTGTGGTGAAGGGAGTTGGTGRCCAGGCCCAAGGGGGTACCAAGGCTCAGGATGGAGGCCAGGTCTGTTTAATTCCTTTACTGATGACCTGGATGAGGGAACTGGGTGCTCCCTCAGCCACTCCACAGCTGGCACCAGGCTGGGGCAGTGGGGCTCTGCTGCTGGGAAGGGTCTGCAGAGGGATCTGGACAGCCTGGATCCATGGACTGAGGGTCAGCAAGGCCAAGTGCCAGGTCCTGTTCTGGGGTCCCAATAACCCCATGGAGTGCTCCAGAGTGGGGCAGAGGGGCTGGGAAGTGCCCAGCAGGAAAGGCCCTGGGGTGCTGGTGCCAGTGGCTGGACACCAACCCAGGTGTGCCCAGGTAGCCAAGAGGCCAAGGGCACCTGGGCTGTGCCAGCCCCGGGGTGGCAGCAGGAGCAGGGCAGTGCCCATCCCCTGTGCTGGCACTGCTGGGGCACCTCCAGTGCTGGGGCAGCTCTGGGACCCTCCTGACAGGAGAGGCCTGGAGGGGCTGGAGCGTGTCCAGGGAAGGGAAGGGAGCTGGGGAAGGGAATGGAGCCCCAGGAGAGGCTGAGGGAGCTGGGAAAGGGGCTCAGCCTGGAGAAAAGGAGGCTCAGGGGGGACCTGGTGGCTCTGCACAACTCCCTGCCAGGAGGGGACAGCCGGGGGGGTCGGGACAGGCAGAGAAGGGATGGCCTCAGGCTGGGCCCATTCCTGGCAGTGTCCAAGGCCAGGTTGGACAGGGCTTAGAGCAGCCTGGGACAGTGGAAGGTGTCCCTGCCCATGGCAGGGGTGGCACTGGATGGGCTTTAAGGTCCCTTCCCACCCACAGCATTCCACATGTCTTGGATGAAGCCAAAGGCCCTCACACCAGTGCTGCTCCACCCCAGAGGTTTCCCCATGGGATGAGGTGACAGCCAAGGGGTGATGGATGTGTCCAAAGACTCGGCATCGTGGGCTTGCACACAGAAGGATGGGAAGAAGAGAAGCGCTGGAGAAAGGGATAAAAACTGGGAGATGAGCAAGGACACGGAGAAGAAGGAGGAAAAATGCAGAAGGGAGGGTGGAGCAGACCTGGAGAAGACAGAGGAATTTTGTTYTGTGTGTGGGAGGATGAGTGATGGGCCCTGGTGTGCGAAAGCAGGGCCTGAATGCAGAGCTGAGCTGCAAACACAATAATGACACAAATTCCAGGGAAAACACAGTTTTTCATGTAAAACTGATGTTTCCTCATAAACCTTTATTTATCTGAAAAAATGAAGAGCAATCTCTGAGCCATGTATGAGCATTTGTCACCTGGGAAGGTGCAGGCTGGAGAAGGAGCTGGTTATTCAGACAAATTATATTCAGATTATTACTGAGCCCAAGCACTGTGGGAGTTCTACAACCCCAAACAAGCAGGAGCYTTCTCTGGTTTTAAAAATGAGCACATCCTGAAGCCCTACAGAACTGCTGGGAAAAGAATTCCATCTCCTGGCCTGCCAGGCTTTGTGTGCTGGTGGAAACAGGGATATATATATTTATTTAACGCAGAAATGAAGTGTTGATGTGATTAATTAAAGGAGATTCTGTGCCATGGTTCTGGTGGCTTTTAAGCCTCTGTTTGTCAAAGGTGSACAGAGAAGTTGCCTATAAAAACAAAGAATAACATCCCTTTTCCACATCAATGCCTCGTCCAATTTTTTATATTTTCCTCAAGTTTTTGAGCTGCCCTTCAGCTCCCAGCCAGGGATTTCCTGTCTCTGCTCCCACCTGTAAAACAGGGCTCTGATGTCTCCTCCAAAATATTGAAACCAACCCCAGAAATAACAGCCAGGAAAAGAAGTAAAAAAGCCCARTGACATTTCCCAAAACCATTCCCAAGGTCACAAAGTCAAGCAGTCAGAAATTAAGAGGTGTCAGATTTAAGCTGCCTGGAAAAATCTTCATTTAGCCCTGCTGTGTGTGTGCATTCTAATCCAGCCTTAAATATGGGATCATTCCTGCTCCTGAGGCAGATCCTGCTCGCTCCAGGCTCGGAATAGACTTGCTCCTGGAAGAGCAGCTTTTCAATATTTCATTGGATCTCATCATTCAGTGTGTGGCTCCATGCATTATTTACTGCAGACAGCACGGAGTACAGAATTATTAATTTCTTTTACCAGCTTTTTCTTTTCTGCTTCCCCACCCAACCTTTCTTCTTCCCCAAATTTAATGAATTTATCTGGACAATGCGTCTGAGGGGGGAATCCATGAAAAGCCTTCAGGTTATGGGTGGGAGAAAACGATGCATGCAAAAAAGGATGACAGTCAAAACAATCTGATTTTTGGGGTTGCGTTTTGGCTCTCTGGCCGGCTTTCTTTAGCACTGGCAGGATTTTAGGGATCTCTGTTTCCAGAGCACGTTGGGCTGGGTGGGATCTGCCTTGCAGAGAAAGGTGAGAGAAAACCCYGTGGGATTTAAGGCTTCCCTGAAAGGAGTTCTCAAACTCAGAGCTGATTATCCTGCCCTTAACAGGCTGCTGCTTCCCATGCAGAATAAAGCTAATAAGGAGCCAGACTGCTCATTTTGGGTTGTCTCAGGTGAATCCTTCCCATGGATTTAAAGACGAAAAATCCCAAGGGACTCTGCAGCCTTATTTGTGAGAGCTGGGTGAGTGAGCAGGGGGAGGATGGGAATTCTGGGGTCCTGGTGGGAATTGGTGCTGGGAAGGGCCACACTCAGCTCCTGGCCCTGCTGCAAGAATCCAGGGSATGCTCAGGGATCAGCCTTCTCATGGAATCACGGATCTTCTGAGCTGGAAGGATCCCTTCCACAAGGATCAGTGAGTGCTGGCTCTGCCCAGGACACCCCAACAACCCCACCAAAAGCACCCAAGTGTTTTCATGAAGGTTTTTCAGTGCCCACCTTCTGTGCARGTCACCTGCTCCAAACATCTGCCACTCACTTGATCTCTTCAGTGTCTCACATCCAAGCACAGGTGGATTTATCCAATTCTCCTGGAATTCYGCCTCTGGAGACAACCTGCCTTTGCTCCATGGGGGAGTTTGTCCTATTTTGGTGATGAAACGAGTTCCAGTACATGGGAAATCACTTCCTTGGGTGGCTTCTGGGACTTCCAGAGTGGCTGTTTTGGAAAAAAATGGCTGTTTTGGAAAGAGGAATTGAARGCTGAGTCCCTCAGCATTATTTAACTTGATCCAGTGAGTGAGGGAAGCTAAAGCTCAGCTCAAGGGTTCTTCCCACAAAGTCAAAGGCTCTGGCAGGAGGAAACATTTTCAGCTGTAAGAAATATTTCCTTWCCAAGGAATTGACTTATAAGACTGACTTATTATAAAGCTCCATTKCTCTGTAGTGCAATATTTCCATGGGATGAAAGTGTGGTGGTGGAGGGGGGTTCTCACTCTCCCCTCCAAGGTGTGCTGAGCAGGGGATGAAATTCTTCAGCCCTTGCAAGATAGGGTGGGGGGAAAGAAAATTCAGGTTGAACGGAATCCTGAGAAATATTTTTGGATGCTTCAACCAAATTGAAAGAAATCTTCAGCAGCAGGAATGCTGGGAAGTTTATTCCCAGCAGCCACACCCAGTTTGATTCTGGGTTCATGTGATTTTGAAGTATTTAATTCCCTTTGAACACTCAGATCCCAACTGAGACCAAACAAAAGGTGAAAAAGTCAAATTTCCCACTGAGCAGAACCTGGAGGTGCTGTCAGGAGAAAATGCAGCGGCAGATTTTGGGTGGAGTGATCTTGGTTCATTCCAGGGGCACCAAAGCTGTCACTGTCCTTGGAAAGGAGAAACCAGATCCAGGAAAAAAAGCTCCAGTGGGGTAAGGAAAACAGAGAGAGCAGTTTAGGCTTAGGCTTAGGAGTGTGGCTTTCTGGGAACCTACAGGAAAGGTGGAGAGGGACTGGGGACAAGGGATGGAGGGACAGGACACAGGGAATGGCTTCCCACTGCCAGGGGGCAGGGATGGATGGGATATTGGAAAGGAATTGCTCCCTGCGAGGGTGGGCAGGCCCTGGCACAGGGTGCCCAGAGCAGCTGTGGCTGTCCCTGGATCCCTGGCAGTGCCCAAGGCCAGGCTGGACAGGGCTTGGAGCAGCCTGGGACAGTGGGAGGTGTCCCTGCCCATGGCAGGGGTGGGATGGGATGGTGCTGAAGGTTCTGATTCCATGGTCTTGTTGATGCCCTCACTCCCAGGAGGGCCGAGCCAATGTCATAAAAGGCCATTCCCCTGATGTGGCATTTTCCAAGTGCTGCCTGCTGGAATGAGCTGTGTCAGCATTCCTTGAACACAACACTTTGATACCAAACACAGAACGTTGGGCCTGAAAGGACCACTGTGATATTTAAACTCGTTTTGTGGATGGAGATTTTTTTTTCCCTGTTAAGTGTGGAATGAGCCTGATAATTTGTGTTTATTCAAACACAAATTATTATATTATGTATATAATATATATTATTATTATATTATATTATGTCTTGCAAACAACATCTGGATTTTATTGGAGGAGCTGGGGTCTGCACTTGTGGCCCTTCAGGAACCGTTCCCATTTTTTGTCCTTTTGTCTTGGGTTGCAATGCAAGATGTGAGCAGAAGTCTGTATTCTATTTGCCGTCTGTTGAAATGGGTTGGGAAGGTGTTTTTTTATCTCTTCCACACCTATCCTCCCTTCAGGGGGATCTCTGCTGTTAATGGGCCATTAAGGCTCACGGCATCATCCCATTGGGAGATGCTCCACCCAGTGGGAGGAGCCAAGCATTCCCACCTGGATAAAACCTGAGAGTCAGAACAGCAGCACAGCCTGTTTGCTCTGGATTCCCAGAAGAAGACCAGACCCATCTCATCACCACTGGACCTTCAGAAGGAAACTACACCCTTCTGGAGGATCATCTCTGCTCCAACAGAACCACATTTATCACTCCAGGAGGACTTTATTGGACTGGTGCCAACAGGGTGTCAGGTCATATTCTGACTCTGTCAGTGTTTCCTATTTGTTTTGCTTTTGTACTACTACATTTTTATTTTTAATATTCCTCGTAAAGAACTGTTACTCCTATTCCCATATCTTTGCCTGAAGGCCCCTTAATTTCATATCTATAATTATTCAGAGGGAGGGGGTTTACATTCTCCATTGGAAGGGAGGCTCTGGCTTTTCCCTGGCAGACACCTGTCTTTCCAAACCAAGACAACTTCCATTTTTAATTTGAATTTGTGCTGCTTCACCACCCACTGCTGGTCACTTTGCTGGTGCTCCACAGAGCGCATTCCCACGTCCTTCCCCCCGAGCCTGTTTACACATCACATAACAAATCGTTTTTCAGCCTTGTCTTTTTTTTTTTTTTGATAGCCAGAATGTATTGAATTCCTTCTGTGTTTCATAAAAACTCATTTCCCAAGYTTCCCAATAATTGTATTGCTGCTCACTCTTCTAGCTTCAATTTTTCACTTGACTAAAAGCACTTTTCCAAGATTAATCCCATCATYGCCCCGTGAGATGTAAAATAACCAACTAATCCTGCGTTTATCTATTTGCTGATCACCCCCCAGTCTTTTTATCCCTGGGCTGGGGAGATTCCATGGAAAGCTTGGATTTGGGGGGGCAGAGAGGCAGGGTTTGTGTGCAGACAGCAGGAGGGTTGGCCCCTTTGGCAAAGGCTGCTCACAAACCTCGTTGCTGATGTAGGAATTGTGACATTAATGGGACACTGGGTGCTTTGTCCTGGTGCTGCCAGGGTTGGCACAGGTTCTCGTCGTGTTTGCCAAAAGTTTTGGTGTCTCCTTCTGCACCTGGCCATGCTTAATGATGAAATGAAACCAAATCTGCCTCTGGGAGGCTCCAGGGCTGGGTTCAGCAATTGCCAGAAGACTCCCAGTCTCCCCAGAGAATCCCAGCCATGATCACCAGGATCTTTTCCAGGGCTTTAATGGACAAATTCTACAGCATAATTATGTCTTGGTTTGGAAATTCTCCCTCATTAGGAATTCTTGGGATAAAAGCAGACWCTGATCCATCTTTAATGACCCCAGCATTTGCAACAGGGGCTTCCATTGATCTGCTCTGGGGCTCTGGAAGGGCTGGAAGCAGAGGGGTTCAAGGGGCCAATTCCTCCTGTCTCAGGCAACCAGGTATTGGTTGGGAAGGTCCCACATCCTCGAAACACCATGGAATGTTGTCCAGTACTCCAAAATAAGGGAAAAAACTCATCGGGAGAATCCCAGCCATGACCACCAGTGTCTTCTCCAGGGCTTTAATGGACAATTTGTATGGGATGTTTGTGTCCTGGTTTAGAAATCCCCCCTCATTAGGAACTCTTGGAGCAGTTACAGGGCTGAGATGATCAGCAGGTGCTGATCCATCTTTAATGATCCCAGGATTTGGAACAGGAGCTTCCATTGAGCTGCTCTGGGGTTCTGGCAGGGGGAGGCTGAAGGCAGAGGTGGCTCAATTCTTCCCGGCTCAGGTAGCCATGAGAAGGGTCCTTGGTGTGTTCCCATCTCATTCCCTTCACACTCCATGGAATGTTGTGCAATACTCCAAAACAAGGGAAAAAACAGCTTGGGCTCCAGGAAGAGATGAGTGCCGGGAGAGAGAGCAGTGTGCTGGAAAACTTGGAAGCATCCTTACAATCCTTAGGTGAGCACTGCACCCTACAGAGCAGGACCTGAGAGTGCCCAGAGTGAAAATTTCTGGAAAGATCTCAGCAAAGCAAAGATCCTGGGAGCAACAAGCACTCAACTTTCATTTCCAAGTTGTTATTTGTGCTTTAAGTGCAGTTTTAGAAGATGTTTGTGCCAAACCCAGCCTCCAGTGCATCCCAGGCAGTGAGAAGGAACTAGGTTAGGACTCAGGCTGGGAATCAAGACAAGAATTTGACAGGAAATTTGGAGCAGAGGATTCAGTCAATAAAACTCAGTCCATCCCAGCTGGAGATCATTTCCCTGCTGGGATGTGTCCTGTTGCATAGATGCAAAGCCTGATAAAATAAGGGCCTTGTTACTGGGTCCTTTGCCATCCCTGGAGGCCTGGGATGAGCCTCTGTATCCAAAGAGCATTGCCTGGCATGCCTGGCCAGCTTCATCCCACTCAGGAAACATCCAGCTCTTCCTAACCATGGGCACTGCGGTATCCTGTTATTCCCTGGAGACTCCTGGCTGGTGTGGGCAACTCCTCCTTAAAGGGGATGCAATGGAGTTCACTGCAATGCCTTGATCTGAACCTTTTTCACCTCCACATGGCAGGAATCATTAAAGACACTTTACAGGGGTTGTGTCCATTGGAGGGGTTATTTCCAAGCAGATTTTCCCATGCAGGGATCAGTGTGTGAAGGATCTGCTGGAGAGCTCAGACCTTTGCTGTAACTATTGAAGTTATTGAAGACCAAGAAGGGAGGATATTTTCCTTTTTGGTTTCTGTGCAGACACTGTCCTCCCCTGCTCTGCACAGCTCTGGTTTAACTAAACTCAGCTTGTTGGATTAGAGGCATTTCCCTCAAAAGACAGCAGAGAGCTCACGGTGGTACCAATTCTTGGGTGATTCTAGACTTGATTTTGTCAGTGGTGACAGAAAACCTGCTCTGAGGAGCAGCATCTGCTGTCAGTGATCACCTCCTGCGAGGGCCTGAGTGTGTCAGGAGGGGCTGGCAGCAGGGGTTGTCCCTCCTAAAGGAGTTCCATGGATGATAAGGAACAGGTGGGACATTGGCACCTTCCCTGCAGCTCCAGCTCTGCTGAGGTGAAGGTGGAATTCCACAGCAGAACCTGCCCAGGCTGTTGGGAAATTCCTCCATTACCCAGAAAATTCCCTTCCTCCCTTCCTCCCTCCCTCCCTCCCTTCCCTCCCTGAGGGTACCCCACAATGGAAGAGAAAATGGACAATTAACCCAATTATTTCTGAGCTGGCCATTCCCTTCATGCCATGGGTTTGTAGAGATCCATCTCACCTCTCCCTTCCCTAATCCAGACCCCTTCAGGATGCAGAATCCTGGTGTTTGTTGCTGTTTCTGGTATAAGAACTCACACATTTGTGAATCCATTTAATCCCATCTGCTGCTGTTTGATCAGTTCAAGTCCTGTCCCACCTTTTTGGCAGAGAAAAGGAGCAGAAAAGAGGAGCAGAACCTCACAGTGGGAGCAGGAACCTGCACCCTGGGTGGGTTTGCTGCCTTTTGTTGTCACAAAGATTTCCAACATTTTCCTCTAATTTCATTCCCGTAGTGAATTCCAGTCACCTCCACTCTGTGAGCATTGATAATTTAATTCCCAGCCTGTGTTTTCTCTGTTTTCAATAATTTTTTATCCATGTGAGGACCTTCCCCCTCATTCCATGGCAGCTTCACTTCTTTAAGATATTTTTATTTTTCTTTTTGTTGAAAGACTTTGTAGAATGCCTTTGGAGGAGCCCATGGACACAGGGATCAGGGAGACCCAGCTCATAAAGGACTTGCATTTCCAAACACTCTAAAGGGCCATTCCCCTTTACAGAGCCCCCTGGACTCTCCCCATTATCCTGATTTATCCACAGATCCTCTTCTAGATCACAATTACCTGCTAGGGATGTGCTGCCACTCCGGATTTTTCTGAACTTTACCCTGGATCCTCTTTAGAAATGGGAACCACGTTGGTGATTCCACCTTGGCCTTGAGGCATTTTTCCATTCTGGCTTTCCCACCACTTATTAAAGCGGCAATTCCCCAGGGGAATTCCTCAGGTATCTGGGAAGAATATCCCTCCTCTGGGGGAGTTGTGAATACCTTTGGATCTGCCCCAGGATCTCCTTCATGATGGGAACGATGCTTTGATGTGTCCCCTTCTGAGGAAAGGAGCAGGAGCCTCCCTGACCCCTTCCCCAGTAACAGCAGCTGCAGACATGGCATTAGTTTTTGTTGGGCACCTATTTCCCTAAATTTGGATGATCCTTTGGCATTTCCAGTACCCATTTTGCCTCTGGATAGTCCTGCTGCCTTCTCCTGGCCTTTCCAAAATCCTGGTGGTGACATTTATTTGGTGAAAATTCCAGTATGGCCTCTGCTTTCTGCACCACAGACAAGGATTTGGTGACTGTTCTTTTGTTTTACTCTCTTATTTCCATCCCTTTTATTTTATTCTCTATTTCAAAATGAGAGGCATAATAAGAAATATTTTCCATTTAAAAATTTAGCACCCATTTTTGAATTTAAACCCATTTTTTTTTCTTTTTCTTAACTCCGCCCTGAATATCAGCAGTTCCTGATGACTTGGAACAGCTTTTCCAGGAACATTTCACTCAGGTGTGCCCTGGGTGTGGCCAGGTTGAGAATTTGTTTTGCTGTTGCTGTTGCCCTGAATGATTTCCCCATTCTGTGAGCAGTGGGAATTTCCTGCCATCCACTCCAGGAAATGAAGCAGGGAGGGAACGTTACCCATAGATACCAGTTTATTGGTTTCTCTAATTCCATTCCGTGTAAAGCTGCCTGGGAACACCAAGGAAATGACCTCGTGCTTCTCACAGCAAGACAGGATTGTGCTGGGAAAGAATGAAGGCCTGGGATGTGCAGGAATACAGATCCCTCTTTTCCCTGAGCCAGGAACGCTGAACCAGCAGCGCTGAACAAAGTGGGTACAACCCACGAGTCCTTGTCCAATTCCAGTTTGGACATCAAGCCTTTGGAAATAAATCCTCTTTCCATTACAGGAGCTGTGCTGCTACAAGCAGAGCAGGCAGGGCTACAGGAATATTTGTCAGGACAGCTGAGTTTGCCATGTGTACAATCCAGAATATCCAGGGAACAAATAAATACAATCAGCCAGGAACAAGGCTGCCTCCTTCCCCTCCCCTCTCCCTGTTCCAGCCCAAGGTGGGTCACAGAGAGCTCCAATTCCATTTTTCCCCCCAGGCTGAGCCATAGCCTGCTTTACAAGCTTTCCTCCTTTTTTTCTCACCTCAAAACAATTTCAGTTTCTTGCCCCTACTGTTTTGTTTGGAAAATCATTCCAGGATATAATTCCATTGTGGTTTGGGGGTTTTGGGTTTTTTTCATGGTAAATTTATTCATGGCCACTTTGACATTTTTGGAACATTATCCTCTAACCTAAATATTCTTTTTTATTGTTACTTACTCACCCAGTGTGTTTTAAAGAGCCACTGTGTTGACTCCAAGACTTTTTTGTCCTGGGTTAAAATAGTCCTGGGTGCTTCTGGAGCTGCTGCAGCCTGGGAGCTGCTCCCTCAGCACTGGGATTSYCTTSTCTGGGTGAAGTGGCCCTTGAGCYCTGAAMTCACATCAATCCACAGCCAATAACRTAAATAATAACAAATCTATCCCAGTTCTGCATTATCCTGGAGCATCCTCCAGTCTTGCCTTAATAGCCCAGCCTTCATTTGATAATTCTGCCAAAAAGGGACTTGGTGTTATTTAATTAATTAATTGACTGTCTTGTTTTCTCCTGAAAATCCAGGGTGATGGATGGCAGAGAGCCCCAGGGACACTCAGCTCACAGGCATTTCACCTCTGGGTGCAGGAGGGATGGAAAAGGGGCTGTTCCCTCTGTTTTGGGGTTTGCAGGCTGTTACAACCCCTCTTTTACTGCTGGGATACCCCAGCCCCTTCCCAGCCTCATCCCAGCCCCTTCCCATCCCCATCCCGGCCCCATCCCAGCCTCATCCCAGCCTCTTCCCATCCCAGCCTGGTCAGGGATCCTGAACCTGGGCATGGCTCTTCTCTCCCTGCCCTTGCTCCTAAAGATTTCCTGATCTGTAAATCATTCCAACATTTCATTTATTGCTCCAAAGCTTCCAGGGAGCCCAGTGCCTGTCTGAATCCCTGGGAATTCTCACAGAGACAGTGTTTTCCATGGATGCCTTTGTGCCTTTGCAATGTGAGGGAGGGAGCACGAGCTGTGCTCGCAGCTCCAGCTCAAATAAAGCAGGAAAATGGGATTTGAATCCCACCTGCAAGGAGAGGTTCCCTGAATTCCTCATTTGTGAAGCATTAATGGCCTTTTCTTTCTATTCCTGCCATCCCCCCTCCTCCTGTCCTTCCCTTGCCCAGGAATTATTGATGGGAATTCTGCAAATGGAGCTGTGCTGTTTCCAGCTAATGGAACTTGAATCACTGGCACTGCCCCATTAGAGAGGAAGCCTCCCCCAGTAAATTACACCCAGGCCATCAATGGGAGCAGTTCGAGTGTTTTTATGGCTCCATAAAACCCTGGAAGTTTATTGCTGTTGAACAAACATGGAATCAGATTTTTAAAGCTGGATATGAGACCCCCAAAAGGTCCAAAATCTGTTTTTCCCTTCAGATCCACTGTGGAAATTACAGAGAGTTTTAAGCCATTAATAAACCCAGGGCTTCTGCCTGGAAGATCTCCCAGCTGGGCCAAAAACATCAGGAAATATCAAAACTCAGTGGAACAAAGCAAAGTCTCCAGTTTAAAATTCCCTTTGTCTACAAAGAGGTCCTGTGAGAACTTTATTAAAGAGCTGAAAAGCAAAGATGGTTTGGACTTCTTAAATCCAGCCTGTRAAAAATGAAAGCCAAAGGGTTTTTTATTTTCTATTTCATGAAGAGCTGGCTGCTAAAATATCGCAAAAACAAACACAGCCAGGCCAAGGTGGAATGTTTAACGTGGGGTTGTTGACCTGATTTCCCAGGAAGTGTAAAACCATTGGAAGAAAATCTGATTTTCTAACGGCTGGGGAGATTCCTCTGAACTAAACTGAGCTGAGCTCTGAGCTCTGCCCTGCAGGGATTAGTGGGACATCACTTGAATGGAGGCAGGGCAGGGAGCGGGATCAAAGCCCTGATCCAGGATTCCTTTTTTCCTGCCTCTGCCTCTTGTTGTTATTTTTACTCGCTCCTTTCCCACCTGAAGCCAGCCTGGGTTGGGTGAGAAGGAAATGTTGGAGCTGCTCCAGGGCTGTGTTCTTTCCCCCTTTTGTGCAGGGATATTCCTGGCCTGGGACCCTGGGTTTGTTCTCCTGGCCATGCAGCGCTGGGGGCAGAGGGAGCAGGGAAAACCCCCAGGGAACATCTCTGAAGACGGAAAGAAGGAATTTTGGGAATTCACACTTAATAKATCCTTTCTTTGTCAGATTTTACTSCCATGGCYCTGGAGTCAGGGTKCCCTGGTTTGGCAGCTTGTTTGGGCAGGAAAAAGGCACGTCCAGCCAGGGAATCATGTTTTCCTAGAGAAATTCTCTCAAAGCCTCGGTTGGGAAGGATGGAGGAAAGAAAGGTGGGAAGTGTCCTTCTCTAGTGCCAGGAAGGGAGCAGGGACTGGGACATCTCAGCCCTGCCCCTCATCAATTATTTCTCGCAGTTGTCAAGGACAGGAGTGAATTTTCTGACCACAGGAACATCCTGGAGCTCTCCCAAAACTGGTGAGGATTGGGCAGAGCTGGGCTGGGATGGAGAGAAGGTGGGGGAGCACAGGGGAATCTGTGGGGTGGGAAATGACAAGGGTTGTGATGGGGTCTTACACATGGAACACAGGAACTTGGGAGCACAGGACGCTCTAATCAGTCGTGATGTGGATAAAATTAAATACAATTTCTGCTGTTTCCTTTGGACAGAGTGTTCTTCCAGGCTAAATGTTCACATGGATGATGTATAGAGGGAATTCAAGTATTTTCAGGTATTTTTAGGGGTGTGTGATGGTTCCTTGTGTTCTGGAAGGGTATTTCCCTCTCTCTGTTGCCAGAGGTGTCTTGAGGAAACTCCTGAACTCTGGCAGAGTTCTCCCTGGATGTGTCAGCACCGGGAGGGTTCCAATCATTCCCAAGATGAGAGAATTCCAACCTTACAGTAGTGACAACAATCTGTAGTCATTCAGGAGGAGCTGCAGCAAATAAACCACTGGGATGCTGATGGGAAAAGAGGAACAAGAGGGAAAAATCCTGTATTTTTTAGCTGAGGGAAATATGAGGGTTATCAGGAAGCAGAGATGGACTCCTGACTTTGAGCTGAGCTGCAAATTCACTTCCAGTGTAACTGTCACCAGTAATTACCCTCATGGAAGAGAAAGTCAATTTAATGAGTAAGAAAATGAAAAATTCATCCCAGCCTTCCCTTCCCTTCCCYTGCCTTCTGATGTAATAACGTGGCCAGAGTTGGAATGAGCCACGTGGAGTTACATCAGAACCTCTGAGGGGCCTGCCCTCTAGAGATGGGTTAATAACAGTGAGACCACTTCCTCAGAGGGTGCCATGTAACAGAAAAAGATTCAATAGAAAGAGAAAATAATAAAGAGTACAATAAAAATAAGAATAAGCCGTAACAGGTGCAGAGATGTAGCACCATGTAAACACCCCTGAAAAAGCCCAGAAAGGCTTCGTGCAGGGGTTTAAATGGTTACTGGTGGAGGCAGTGCCTTGGCACACTGCCCAGTAAGGAACAGTTCCATTGTGACAGACAGAGATGGAGACCCATCCACATCTCTGCCCTGGCCCTGAGCCAATGGCAGCTTGGGGTGTAGAGAACTTTCCAGAGCTCTTTCCTTTTAAGTCTTTATGGTAAAACTAAACGTATTTTCCCTATAAAGAAAAATATCTGCCTGGTCTAAAGCTGCATTCCTACACCCTTCCCTTCCCATGGGTTGCCAGAGGCCAGGAAGGGCCCCTTGGCCAGATGTGCCCCCTCAGCCCTGTGCCCACGTGTGAGCCATGGAAGTGTCATTCCAGCTGCAGATCCAGCTGGATGTGGAAGCAGCTGGAGGACCTTTGAAAGGCTCAGAGAATTGGGATTGTTCACCTGGAGA
>CADDXX010001038.1:109609-132894 GCA_902810485.1 Alauda arvensis | reverse complement strand
CATATTCTGGCCTTCCCATGGGGCTGTTAAATTAATTACAATTTAGTCTTACCAGTTAATTTCTACTCAAAGATTTTCTTTTGTTAGCTTTAGGCAGGAAATGCACCCGAGCGGAAATTTGTGTGGAAGACACAATCTGTAAACAGTGCTTCCATCCTAACTGGGAGCACATGCATTATTATAAAGCAACTTTAATTAGAGGCAGCTTAGAAAAGATACCATCACTCTGAGAGCAAGTGCTGTGTACGGAACAAGATGAAACTCAATCCCTTGGAACCACAACAAACAGGCCATCACAAGACACAATGGTTTTGAAACATGGTGTCTTAACTTTGGAAGGAAATGCCAGAAAATATGATACCATGAAAGCATTTTCTGGGTTACTCACCAAACCCATAGGTTTTTAGTGGGTCTGGGGCCTAATAAATCCCTGGTTTACTATATTAATAACATTAATCTATACAAAAAATGCAGGAGTTTTTGTTTTTCCCTCAGCTCACAGGACAAAGAGTCTTATTTCACAGTTTTAATAGTAGAAATCACAGAACAGCAAGAAAATTTGAGTCCAGTTGCATTTTCCATCTGTTATTTATTACTCTCTATTGTGAAAGTGCTGACTTGCCCTAGTGACAGACCACATCCCACACTGCATCAAGTGCAGAAGGAATCTTTTTCAAGACTATGGACTTAAAACATCATTTGGAATGGGAGGCAATGGACAAGACCCTCAAAACTGGAAGAGAAAGGAAAAAATAAGACAAACTAGCCATGCTACAATCATGAGGGCAACTAATTAGGCAGAGGCATGCACAATAAATTAATATACATATATATACATATACAAATGTGATGAGCATTTTATCAGGATGGCTTTTATCAGTACTGGGGGTGGGTACTCATACTTGGAAATCAGTGGGAAGAACCAAAGCACAGCTTCAATTTGGCTCACTTCTTCCAGCAAACCACGTTGTACTTGTTCTTATGAGCATGTTGACATGCTCAACGACATGAAGTGAGCAGGAATCCAGCTAGAACCCTAATTTGTCATCTTTCTTACAGCACTAATGCTGCCTGCATGGGCAGAACCCCCATGAGATGTTTAGGGTTGCTGTTGATGTGAACAGGGGCAAATCCAGATTGTGCTCATTTTCTGGAAGGCAATATTTGCCCTCGAACTTAAAGCTAAGCAACAGGAAAATTTCATCACTAGGCAGAGTTTTAAGTGTCTTTGCCAACTTACCTTTGGCTCTTAACACTTGCTAGTCTATTAAAATAACTCCACCAACTGCATGGCAACATGATTTTGGTTTGGGTAACAACATCAAGACTTAAAAAGCAGCAAGGGAATGTGTGATGCTTGCAAGACTTAGAAAGATATTTCTGGGTTTTTTTGCACTGCTTCATTCGGTTGTCTATAGGCTTTTCAGGGAACTGAGAGCTGAGAACTGTCATCAGGAATAGTTTTTGGGCATTGGGAATATTTTGTAGTAACAGAGGATGATAAATATATGCTGAATAGTGTCCAGTAAGCACATTTCACTTCTAAGATCAAAGCCTGTGTAACATCTTTAGTAATGGGTCCAAATCTAATATTTTTACTAGAAGGAATTGAGTGTTCTGTCAAGACATGGACGAAAATGTGATGATGCTCTCATGTGGTTGTTGTCCTAATGTTCAAATAAAGATATACAAGATTTTTTTTCATCAGAAATGACAAAGCTGGATGTCCTGGATCTGTCCTGGAGCAGTAAGGACAAGCCCCCATCAGAACTGTTAGGCCAGGACTTGCTAGACAGACTTTGTTCCACTGCCCCAGCAGCTGCACTGCAGCCAGTGGTCCTGAACATCAGCATGACTGTGATGATGCTGATGGGTCAGGGCTGAGGTGCAGGTGGGAAGTCAGTCTGTGGGTCAGGGTGAGTGTGGTACACAGCCATTATAAGCATGTTTCCAGTGTAGATTAGGAAGTTTCACCAAAGGTGAAGTGAGCTAAAATCAACACTGAAGCAAAGTGGGAAAAAACGTGACAAGCCTCCTCACAGCTCTCTGTCACACAGCTCTTGTCCAAGCAGTTTGATCAGAGGTCCCAGAGCTGTACTGTTCCAGGGCCAGGCAGGAGCACAGCAGGGCAGAAAAGTGTTCTCAAGGCTGTGATAGGATTTTTAGGAAGAGAATGAGCATATTAATTTTGCTGAAACAAAATGTCAGTGTGAATAGCATCCCTCATTTTAAAAACTCATTTTCACCTCCAAACCCAGTCATTTATGTTTATTTTCTGTCACATAATGTTTTATAGGCCACGTCTATTTTAAATGCAATTCCTTCACATCAATATACTAGAAATTAATGTAACACTTTATGTCTATCTAGCTTAATTTCCTTCAGCTTTGCTTAAACAATTCAATAACTATGTTGCAGTGAAAATGGTGTCTCTCAAGGCACTGCAACTTCCATTAACTGGTGGGTATACAGGCCCTGCTGTGATCAGTACTGGTGAGCTGGAACCCTTCCTCCCTCTCCAGTGGGTTGTGACAAGCCCCTGTGTGAGCTGAGCAGCACAGGTCTGGTGTTTCTGGTGCCCAGGGATGGCAGGCTGCAGTACAAGAGTTAGAAGAAAGCAGGCTTTCTTCAAACTTCAAGGTCCAGAAGTTTGACCTTGATGGGCTGGGAAAAGGCCATTGCAGGGCACTGGGGTGAACTGTGGAAATCCCATTTGGTGGGGCACACACACCTGCAGGATCCTTGGATCCATCCTCTGCCTTTTCTTCTGCTTTCTCTTCCTCTTCTCTGTATTTGTTCTGTAAAACAATTGATTTTGATTAGAGGAAGATATCAGTTGTGCACACTTTGCAATGGCTGTGAGGTTCAGGATAAGATAAACAAACAACTAAGGGAAGGGTGTGATGCTGTGAAATACACTTGTTCTCTGAAGCAGTGCCACCACAGATTATTTTACTTTCATATCAAATAACCTACATTTTAGCTTGATGCCTTTCTGTGCAGGTGCAAGTATGTGCATGCTGTGACACATAGGTCAAATTAATCACTGGATTCAATCCATTTCTCAGTGGCATTATCCTGAGAATGAGCTCTGCTCACAGTGTGTAGCAGGAACACCAGMTATATGTGTTTCAATAACAACTGAAACAAGCAAGCCCAGATATCAATCACTCTAGATCTTACTGATTTTAGTCTTCATGCTGTGTGACTGTGCACTTAATTGTGGGATTATGGATTTGAAGATAATCCAGATGATTTGTCATTCAGAGATGATATCTCTGAATATTAAAAGTTAAATCATTCTAGGACACATTTCCTTTATTTACCTTTTCCTGTTTGGATTCAAATTTTAGCTCTGTATCAGCCCCCTCTGCTGATTWCATGCCAGTCATGATTGCTTTAATAAATGGAGGAGAAAGGAACTAAGATATATTATTAGTATATAAATATACTATTACATAAATTATATACTATTATATCATATTTATATTTATAAATATACTATTTATCAAGTTGATACTTTTCCTTTAACAAGTTTTCCTGTTACACTGCAAAACTTGCACAGCTCACTGGATTTACGCTTCTTCAATTAGCAATCAAAACTCTCCATATGCATGAGTGTTGCAGATTAGTGCCCACCCAGCCAATTGTTCTTTATAGTGATAAGAATAAAATAGTCAGAGGAGGAAGAAATAGCTGTAGGAGTTCATTTTAAGAGATTCACATGGGAGTGGAAGAGGCACATGACTGAAAATTAGCTCTCAGTGCCTGTAGCTCACTCTGTAGGATTCAGGTGCTGAACCAGACCACTGCATGTCCCAGAAGGGCACACTGGGACACACTGAAGGGGGCTCCATCCTGTTACAACAAGCCCTCAATTCTTTCTGTGATCCTGCTGTAACTGTCACTGCTCTTCTTTTCTGGATAAAATGCAGCAAGGCTTTCATCTCTGACATGTCAGTCTTGAACAAATTCTTTCATTTTCAGAAACCACATATTTATTTCAGGGTCTTTTTATGCAGATGACAGATAGCACATTGCCAGAATTTCTGTCTATAGTCAGTCTGTATTCTTCACTCCCATTTGTTTAGCTTTAGAAATACCTTACATCTTTCAGCCCACTTATCATACAGCAGCAATTTATTTCTCTGAAAGATTTGAATCTTGTCCTGTCTATTGCCTTGGGCTTGCTTATATTAAATGTTTCAGGATGTTTGATTAACTCTCTTTACTTTAAGTGATGGCAAAGCAGAATGATCGCCTACCTGCCTTTCAGAGTGGGGATATAATGGATGCCCCCTGGAATAAATGAAACAGCTATGCCTGATTACAGCTGGTCAAACAGGCCAGTATATATAMCTCTCCTTGCACTTTTATCACACAGAATAAGATAAATCATGTAAGCCTGGTGAATTTCTTGGCCAGGTCTGTTGATGATTTAACTCTTGCCAGTGAACTCCCTAACTTTCTCTGGATTCAGAGCTATTAAAGAGAYRTAAACACACGGGTGTTCAAAGGCTTTCCCTTCCCTCTGTGGCTCTTCCCATGTTGTTCCTAACTGGAGATGAAAAGGAAAGGGCAAAAATTGCTCTGTCCTAACATGCATTCCAACGAACAAAATAATTATCTCACAATGTGGTTTAGGATGGGGTAATTGTACAAGAAAGCTGCTTGGCAGCGCGTCTTGGGGCGAGCAGCTTCCGTGATGTTTCCAATCCTTCACCCACGGAGAAGCTCAGCAGGAGGGGTGGGATTATGAAACACAGCATGTTTTGGAAGTCCCACCCTGGGCTTTGCACAGGGTGGTGGCTAGTGTGTGGTTTTCAAGCCTGTAGTTTCCCATCCAAGTTTGTGAAGACTTGAGGAGTAGCCAATGCTCCATCTTCTGCTTAGCCTGTATGTTACATAACATCTCCAAATACAGCAACATTTTGACAGTCTCTCAATTGATGCCTGGGACAGAGATTGAGCTATTCTATTGTATCCTTTAAAAATGAGCTGCTCCAGAGCAATGTAGAGCATTGATGGTGAGATTGCACAGGGGAGACTATGCCAGCTCTGTCAGCGCATCCATCTATCTATCTATCTATCTATCTATCTATCTATCTATCTATCTATCTATCTATCTATCTATCTATCATCTATCTCACCTGACTGTTCATCAGACCAATCTACTTGTACCCTCTGTGGACCCTCTTTGGTGGAATCAATGGTCATCTTTGGGTCAGATTTCTGAATTTTAGGCAACAGGAGTGATTTCGTGGGGCTAGGGTGTCCTGATCTATGTGAAGGCACATTTATAATGATGAAGAGTGAACTGAGCAGGGACAAGTTTGCTGTCATTTTATAATTCTGAAAGGCTCATAAATCATATCCCCACAGCCAGACAAGCTGTTTATTAGGCATGGAAACCCCTTAAACAATGTTATAAAAGCATRCAATACTTGGGCAAATGCTGTATCRCTTATCCTGAAGAAGTCTGCAGATGTGAGAAAAACGTTATGCAATTCCAGGGAAAGAATTGTTCCTAAAAGTAGAAGAGTCTAATTGCGGAGGGAGGAAATAATAATCCACCAGGAACTCAGGCTCCCAGATTTACTCAGGTATTTGAAAAATAAGAGTGGTGTTGAAACAAAAATTAACAGGTCTGTGGAAATCTTGACCCTGATTTGTCTGTCTATTGWGCTCTACCTCAATGCACTGCTTTGTAAGATGCAAACCAAAAATTAAAAAAAAAATCAGTGTGGTAACATGCATGGAGGACATGGCCCAGAGCTTTTCTTTACAGAAACTAATTTAGTTTAATTGTTCAGRCAGTTTTTCTAGCACAACTTCAAATGCAATCATTCCTAACTCAGTGTTTTTAAGTAGTTGGACGTGCAGTGGTTTCAAAAAGGAACGAAATTATTGATATTGCTGGACTTGTATGCTTTCTTGAGACTTGTCTGCTTGCCCACTTGGCCCATTTGTCTGAAGGTCTGTCAAACCTCTGTGCCTCAAGACAGCAATTGAATTTACACTCCAGTTCTAAGGAAAGTCTCCAAGATGCCTCATTCCTACAAATATTATTAAGAACAGAGGATTTTTGAAACAGTGCCCCAGCTGAGACTCAGTTYGTCTGCACAGGGCTTTGTCAACACTATGAGTCTCACATTCTCCACCACATCTTTGTAGAAGAGGCTCTGTCAGGGAGCCCCAGCTGTCTGCAGCTGCAGTGGGGTCAAGGTGCTGCTCCTTGCCCAGCCCCAGGCTGTGGCTGGTCCCACAGTGCTGCTGCCATGCTGGAAGCCCAGTGATTCCAGGGGCTGATGAGGGCATCTGGATGAAGGGCTTTGKCTGCTTGGGTGCTTGCAGGTAGAGTGGATGGCTGCTGGATGTGAGTCCTTCACAGCCCAACCAACTGCTTCTTCTTGGCTCAAAGAGTTCTAGTGGATGTCACTGTCATATAGCCCAATCCAAAACACCAATTAAAAAAAAGATAAAGGGAATGACATGTCTCRAATAGCAAAACATACAATTGACCTGTGTGGGACAGGGGGAAAGGGAGCAAGTGTCTGTCTTCCAGCCTCATGGCATCAGCCAGAACCAGGCTGCTTTGTTCCATGAAGAAATCCCTCAAACCTGTGGGTTTCCTATGAGGAGAGTCCATCTCTCTGCAGCACCTGATATTTTTACTCTGAGACCAAAATTAGCACTAGATGGGTATGCTGTTTTTGGCTGGGTTAGAGTTAACTTTCTTCACAGTGMTGAGTATAGATTTGTGCTGAGCACAGGGTGGATAATACAGGGAAGTTTTTGTTATTGCTGAGCAAGGCTTAAACAGAGCCAAAGCCTTTTCTGCYTTTCCTATGGCCACACTGACGAGGAAGTTGGAGAGAATGGGAACCTGGGAGGAGACACAGCCAGGATGGGTGACCCCATCTGACCAAAGGCATATTCCAGGCCATATGACATCACAGTCAGTGTATAAAGTGGGGGAAAGAAGAAGGGGATGTTTGGAGTGATGGGGTTTGTCTCCTTAAGTAGCCATTACATGTGATGGGGCCCTGATCTCCTGGAGGTGGCTGAGCACCTGCCTACCCACAGGAAGCAGTGTGTTGATTATTTGGTCTTTTTTGCTTCTGTGCATGCTTTTGCTTTCCCTATTGAATTGYCTTTATCTCAAGCCATAAATTTCCAGCTTTTAYCCTTCTGATTCTCTTCYTGATCCTGCTGGTGGGGGAGTGAGTGGGGGATTGCATGGGGCTTGCCTGCTGGCTGGGGTTAAAACGAGGACACCAGGTCATTAAACTTATGCAGTGTGACCATTCCTGTCCCTCAGCTTCCTGTATATCTGCTCCATCAATGGATATAAAAATCTTCTGGATATAACTGCAGGGAACAGTGCACTAGATTTAGTGAAGCAAATTCTCTGAACTTGAAAGTGTGGTTTTTTTTAAACAAAGAATCTATTCTTTAACCTTCCGTTGGTTTTGGTTTTTTTATAAGTTACAAAATCTTTTTTTATAAAGACCTGGAGCTATTCTGAGATGAAAAAGTGTTGGCTGGTACATATAAAAAAACCCACCAAGCACACTTTCCTTCTTCATGTATGTTTTTCTACAAAGAAAAATGATCTACCACTAATCAGTAATGAAAGATGAACTTGAAATGAATCARGACATTTCTCCTGAAAATCCAGATGGGCCGGAAGATCTGTTTAACGTACCTGGCAATGAAAGTGCCCATTGTCTCTGCATTACAATATTGACATAATATAATTTCCTTTAGTGTTTCAKGTCCTGGAAATGACAGCATAAAAGTAAATATTTAACTCTGAGTTTATATACAAGTTCCCTGTCTTGACCAGGTTCTGCTCCCTTCTCTTTCTCCTCACTTTATAAGGGTTGTTCAGATGCCATTTACCTTATTGAAGAACCCCCAAGGAAAAGCCAGCCCCCAATGTCATTATAGTCATCTCTTCAAACAGTGTTAAGGACAGYGAAAGATCTAGTTTAGACTTCTAAATATGAACTCAGTCTTAAATGCTGATTAATTGCACCCATGATGTCACCATATCCTTGCAGTCCCACCAGCACAGCAGCTGAGGGGCTGCATTTGATGGTCCAGCTCAGGAGAGAGCCAAGACAGCTGAGCTGGCCTGTGGGGTCAGAGCTGCAGTCAGAGCCTCAGAGGTTCATCTGCTGACAGCAGCCAGGGCATTCAGCAAGGCTGCTGGATTTTTATGACAAGAGCATGTAAAAGTTCTGAATTGTGGTTCAGACAAGGAAGTTGGCCAATTAACCAGGTAAGCCCAGTGCTCAGGGACAGTGCTGCAGAAAACAGTGAGACAAACCAAGATGGACATCAGTCCCATGCAGTTGCTCTGGTAGTAAGGGACTGGCAAAAGGTGTCCCAACATGAGGAGAAGTTCATGCTTGTTTGTCTTTCCAAAGGAATGCTGAGAAATTTATGCTTTGGCCAACCATAATACCTTACCCTGTTCAAAATATTTKTATTGCTCATATAAATCTTTACTAAAAGCATATTTTAGGATCTCAAAATGAGTTTGTTTAACTTCTACAAATCTTTTCTTTTAAAAGGAAAGAATGAAATTTGAATTTCATTATGGCATTTGTAATTCTGGCATTAGAATTGTTTATGTAAACCAGAGCTTAAATTTTCCTCTCTCGAAACTAAAAATTGGTAGCATTAAGTGAACAAGCAAACACATAAGGTGGTGAATTGCAGGTGGTCCCTCTCTTCTAGGGCTAGCTCTGCCCAGAGGCGACCCTGCCACGATCTGTGGGTCGAGGACACACACAGACCCCGGTGGGTGCAAGAGTGGTGGAAACCTTCCTGCTGCCATTGGAAAAAGAGACTGACTCCTTTGGGGGTCTAAGTTCTCAGGGTTTATTGAGCTTGGCAAATTACCCTGTGAGGGAACTGCCCAAAGGGAGCCCCTCTCAGGGGTGTGCAACACCTTTTAACAGGGGGAGGGACAGTAACAACAAACCAATCAGGAGGGATCAGGGTGTGGTTACAATCTGGATCAACATCAACTGGGAGCAATGGGGAGAACCCAAGGGAGGGACAAACATTAAACATCAAATCACCTTGAGGAACGGGGAGAACTTTCCAGAAACGGGGGAGAGGTTTAGGGAAAACTGACAGGTGCCAGGGGAGGGTGCAGGGAAGATGGACGGGACCTCAGGGAGGGGTGCATCAGGGAGGCGGACCAGGCAGAACCAAGGGCAAACAGCAAAAGGGGGTAGCTTGGAACAGACCAATACAAATGGAAAACCACAAACCCCAACAGTGAATTGTGGCTATCTAGTGCTGAAAGAAAAATAAACAGAAAAGAATTTGTGAGCAAATGTACAATTCAAATTTTTTAAGACATTGAATCAATTTGTAAACATGAATACTTCTCATTACAGCTTGTTCTAAGCATTCRCATAAAGGAGCAAAAAGCTAAATTAATAATTTTTGTAATAATATTTTTGGCTAATATTCTATTGCTCCTGTTGTAGTAGGACTTTGACTCTCCAGCTGTGAGCTGGTATCCATCTTATGAAGAACTGTTCTAGAAGTCCTTGTCCAGAGTGCTTGGAAGTCTGAATCTGTGAGGGCTGATATTACAAAKGACTGGAAAGAGAGMTGGCATTACAGGAGTGAAAAYGAGGGTTGAGAAGATAAGGAAACAACAAAAGAACTATTTCTATTTAAAGCAAGACTTTAGAAAGAGGCATAACTGGAGGAGGTACAGTGAGTTATGTGTTAACACAAGGACTGGCTGTCACAGGTCCTGAGGGTGTCAAAAACACAAGGAAATGYGTGAGATTGGGCTCATAAGACCAAGTGGAACCAAAAAGTAATGCAAGTTGTCCCCTGAACAGGTTGATCCTGAGAAGAGTAGAGAGCAGTTTTGTGTCTGTTTCGTGCTTCCTAGACACATTTTATTTACCAGMGTAGAAAACATTATTAGAATATTCCAGTTAATCATGGGAAAAAACCCAAAAGTATCTCACTACACTCAGTGAATAGGTTTTGTGCCAGCCAACCAGTTCTGTTGTTTCAAGGTGCTKAGCATAGCAGTGGTGACTGAAGCCACCTCCCTCCTCAATCTCACTTGAAGTGGGTATGAACACAAGTGGGAAGAAAAAAAGAATAGGAAGGRTAGTAGGAAGGAGTGGAGACATCTCAAGACACTCCAATGATTAGAGACAGCTGGGAGAGCAAGGGGTGGCAYAATACAAAGACACAGGGAGACCTCAGGGAAGAGGGTCCAGAAGATAAAAGGTGTCTGGAAGAAACATCAGAAGACACTAAGGTCATTTATTGATGAGGTCACACAGAGATCCACATGAGTGAAAAAGGCAATCTGGGGTTATTCACATGAGGCCTGGCTGGAAACAATGAAGAACCTGGCCTTAGGAGGCGAGGGATAAGTGTGAAATACACACAGGGATCGAAGAGGGTAAAAAGCATATCTGGGGAGTAGGAGGGATATGGAGTCATTGGAGAAGCTCTCAAAATTGTTAATAGTAATGACATGAGAAAAACTGATTAAACAACGAATTGATATTTTTTTAATTATTGTTGGAGGAAAGTAACTGACAATTACTTCTTTCATCTGGTACACTCTATATCTTTTACAAATTTTAGCTCTGGCAGGAAAACACCAGAGTTGGGCAAACAATTTTTGCACCGAAACTTTGTACAGTTCTGGCCATTATTTTAATGACATATCTTGGAGTSCATGTTGATTGCTCCAGTGAGTGTATTCATTATTTGCTCAATACATTTTCATGGATTAATTATCTGTAGTCAATATTCATACTCCAGTTCCACCAATGCCAAGATGTTATTGCTAAACTTGTGATGTGTGTAAACCTTCAGCTRAAGATATCAGATGATTTTAAGATCTGTGCCTTGTAGTAAAAACCTGCAGTTCTCCAGCTGTGGAGCAAATTTTAAAAAATATATGTCAAGAATTAGAAACAAAAGTAAATTAGAGCTCCAAATACACAGCTTGAAATATTTTGAGATTTGGAAGTTGTTCAATATTTAATCCAATAAATAGTATTTAAAACAATACAGATTTTAGAATTTGCTGTTGYACATATTTATATAGTGGATTTTACACTTCGCAGTCAGTGAATGTGAGTAGACAAAAAATTTAGAGAAGTAGTCTTTATCTGAAAGGTAAAGATGGCAGAAGCAATTTGAGAAAAGGTCATAGTAACATTCATCTGTTTGATCACARTTCTTTAAAATGTTTGTTTAAAAGATATTTGGACTAAAATGTCATTCAAATACAGTAAAGAGGGCTGCAACTGGTTTAGGCTGGTCACTCAGAAGTGAGAAACTCAGCTTGATATTAAAATACAGGCAATCAGATAGGGAGACTGAGGGACAGGATGGATGACAAACACAAGAGCAGGGGAGAACTAAGTTCTGCAGAAATGTGATACTGAAAAATAAGACTGMATTTGAATCCTCATTTTGAGCYCCACTGACATTTACAAACATAATCTCAACTGTCAATTTAAAACAGGAATGGATGAGTAMAATAATCCAGGGAAAAGGGGATCCATGAAGCACACTCAGCCCAGCCATGTGAGCCTGGYTTYGCTGCTCTCCCAGTCCAGCTGGCTTTCTGTCTGCACGCACAGACTGACTAATCTGCTGCCTGAGTGGGCTGCTGCTGCTGGTTAAGCCAATTCTTAAAATAGTGGCTGACCTAATTATATAGCATGGATCTTTACCTTAAATATATATGATGACTATTTACATGAAATGCATACTGRATATTTTTTAACAATTACTTTTCACATCTCATCATATTTTCCTTTACACAATTGAAGCGATGTGTAWTTATGCATCAAACTTTACAGCACAGATTTAAAAAGCAGAACATGTTAAACTGAYTGCTTTTCCCTAGTAGGCACTGAGGAGGTGGATAAAGGGGAGGAATAGTGATAGTGTCATTATCTGTCTTTAATAACTTCTCTGACATGGGTTGAAAGCTTCTAGACATGTAAAATTGTAAATGCAGTAATACTATCAACTCAGGGACAAGTTTTGGTTGCTGAGTTCATTATGCAGCCTGCTAGGTTTTAGATCAGAGTCATTAATTACTGTGAAAGTGTCAGACATTGCAGATATTCTCTTGATATAGAGTCTATTTAGCGTCTTCTCGATTACAATGAAAAAGTAGCGTATTTTACAGGTGAAATCAGTGGAGACAAACTAATTATCCAGCACCTATAGATTAATAGGTTGTGGGGTGAAATTATGATCCATGCTAGAAGTAGACTTTCAAATGGGCACCACCCACTTTCTCTGTACAAAAAGCTGGTTCAYAGGCTCTAAGCAGTAGCTGAGTGCTATTGTTATAGATGGTTTCTGCAGCTCCTTTCCCCTGTTCTTTATTAGGGCCAYCTTGGAGGTTTCTAGAAAAGCTGTAGTAACAGCTTCAAATGCACTGTAGACATGGTTAAATCAAGGTTAAACTTCCCCCTAATTATCTCTTATTCTGGGATTTTATGAGGCCAGTTGTTGCAGAATTGGTTTTAAATCCTTCAGACAAAGCAGAGACTTTTATTTAACCTGTCAACAACTTTTTAGAGTGTTTGAATTTAAGGACACTTAAACAGGYTGCATGAGTATTTTAACATGGAAAGTTCAGATTTTCAACAACTTTCAAAATTGTAATTTTCAACAAAAYTTGAGCAACTGTTATCAAGAAATAGAATAAAAGAAATTAAACACCACAAGTTCAAAAGTTTGAAAATGAAGTAAATTGAGTGAAACAGAATGTCTTGGATTTGCCCAAACAWTTTTTTCTTCTTTTAAAAATCCTCTAAAACTTTTATAAGGTGTTACTCTAAGACATTCCTTTCACAAATTTATTTCAGCTTTCAATTAGAAGACTAAAGACTTTATTTATCCAAGATGATGTAYCTCTGATATTGTCTAGGCTTTCTACCCTCCCTGACCTTATGYACTTTGGTAAATCTGAAAAGATAACAAGCTGAGAGTGGAAAAATGATAGAGCTGGAGGCTACAGTTAGCTGTCAGTATTACAGGCATTGTGATAGGCAGCTAAAGTATGTGGGGATCTATTCACAGAAGAAACATAAGCAAAGACATAAGCAAAGTCTCTTGAGTATCATAAACTCCTGGGTTTGCCCTTCCTCTGTATGACAAGTGACAAGACCAATGCAGGACTCCCTTACACTCACAAAAAGTGGAAGGGTGTACAATGTGCAAAAACCCTTGAGGATAAATGCAGTTCCACAAGTAAAAAAGAAGCAAACAAAACCCAGGAGCTCCACATAATTTTGGGAGGGGGGAATGAAGTCAACACTGAATGCCTTTGGGGGAGCCATCAGTGCTGTTCATCTGCATGATGATTGCTGTGCCTGTGTACATGGTGGGGTTAGAGATTTCCTCTGAGCTTCACAGGTAATTAATTCTCTGCTGGGACCMTGGGGAGTAATAAATTTGGTCCTGTGGTTTCATAGCAGGTGACAGAAATAGCCTAATATCATGTCCTAATATCAGCCTAATCTTGCCACTCCCTGTGGCAAGAAATGGGGTTGATGTATTATTACACATGGAGTAAGCCACATGGAGATACATCAAGTCTCTCTGAGGGTGCCTGCACCTCACAGAAATGGCTTAAATAAGAGTGAGACCACTTCTACAGGTGTGCTGTGTAACAGAAAAGGTTTCAATAAAAGGAGAGAATAATAAACAGTACAATGCAAATAAAAATAAGCCACACACAGGTGCAGAGAGCATTGCACCATGTAAGCATCCCGAAAAAGCCAAGAGGGGCTTTGTGCAGCCCTTTAAGTATCTAATGGTTGAGGCAGTGTCCTTGGCAAACTCCCAATAGAGAACACTACATTGTTGAAAGACAGGTACAGAGACCTATCCATGCCTCTGTCTTGGCACTGAGCCAATGGCAGCTTGGAGTGCAGAGAACTTTCTGGGGCTTTTCCTATTAATTCTTACGGTAAAACTAAAATCCTTTTCCTTATGTAGAAAATACCAAGAAAAGTTTGGTATAAAACTGCATGACTATATGGGGTCTTCTTCTTCAGATGATGGTTGGGTTGTGTCCACATTGGACAACTTGGAAAAGTTCAGCAAGCCACTCTGTGCCACTTAGAAGTGGACTAGGTTAGAGAAAACCACTASAAATTAAGAGAAGTTAGTGAGGGTTTGGGGTTTGGGGAGGCGTTGCTTTTTTGTGTGTGCTCTTTCTGCTGAGACAAGATCTTTCCCCAAGCRTGCCCTTTTCATCACGTTGTCCAGATAATTTAAAATGAACAGGCAATAGACTTCCCATATTTCCCTCAGGAGGCTATTCCACAGTGAATAAATCTGATCCTTCCTTTTTTTTCTAGCTGAGCTAATGTTTTATTTTGGTACTTCAACCCAGTGCTGCTAGCCATGCCCCACTCTGAATAGTCTCTTGGTTGTTTTGTGCTCTGAAAAGAAATAGAGTTTTATTTTTTCTCTTTCTTTCTCAGTTAGCCATGTTAAAAATATTCAACCACTGTCATAACTTTCTGTGAATTGTCTTCAGTCCTGTCAGATGCTTTTATTTCACTTCATTGAATTTCCTCCTGAACACCGTTTTTTAAGTCATCCACTGTTTCTAAGCTTCCTCTTACCATAAGTGCTGCTAACATCTATAACAGAGTATATGAGCTGTGGCACAGCCCATGGCCACACTTAACTGTGTGTCCTCACTCTGCCGCCTGTTTCTGTGCTGTGATAAAGAAAGGCACTGTRATACATGGAGCCACATGTACAGCTGCTTAAACAGGATCCTGAATCACTATTCCTAGCATAGGCTGTTATTAACATTTCACACATCACACAGATATTTTTATTTATCTCTTCCTTTTTTGCAYCATGCTCTGGAGTCACAAAGAAATCCATTCTTTTACTTTACCTTAAATGTCTCAGTAACCTGCCTTTCCTCACAGACACTGGTGCTACACAGCTTTTCTTCTGAGCAATTTTAAGCAGTGCTGCACTTTGAAATGGCTGGCACACCTCTGAGGGGAAGAGTTGAGTGGGCCAGGCCTGAAGGCTCACCTCACCAGGAAGGCAGTCTCTGAGGGTGGCCCAAGCTGTCTYAATTTCCCCTCTCCTGAAGTGTTGTTCTGTGGGTTGCTGCTTGGATCCTGTAGTGCTCTAGGTTTGGGAATAGTCCCAAAGATTAACAAACCCTTCAACTTCATGTACTAAGACAACTGCTCTACCTTTTGCTTRTAGTTGCATTCATCAGCCATAGGACAAAAAATACTTGTTTGCACCTTCTACAAAAATACTTGTTTGCAACTTGTGCTGGTTTTGCAGTTTCAATAAACCTACAGTCCATCAAAGGGGGCCATATCTGGAGAAACAGAAGTGCTGATTCCAAGCCAAAATGTCTGTGCTTCCTAAAAACATCCAGGCTAAATCCAGTAACAAATTAGCTTGTCACCCGGTGATCTCAGCTGTTCCCATTCCCTGCCAAATATGGCACAAAGCTGCACCAATAGTTGTGCTGGGATGGTGCAGGGAGTTCACAGWAAGGATCTACATCTGGAGATGAACGGACTCTAGAGGGTTGACAGATGCCAWCTAAGCCTGATTAGTGTAGACACTGAAAAGTGTTTGTGGATGAAGTTTCATAGGTCTTCAGTGCAGCTCTCTCATTTCCTCCTTATTTGTGTTTACGGCAGCACTTGAGAGGCTCTTGACATTTTTCATGAGCAAAAAAGAGATAATTTAGACAGTAATCAAAAGCCTGACTCTGAAGGCACTGCAGTGTTCTGCAGTCTGGATGACTTGAAGGCAGAGCCAGATCTGGCAGCCAGAGGTGCAGCAGCATATCCTCCCTCCCTGTACAACAGGGGAGGGTTGGAAGGCTCCTGCCAGGAACAATGAAATTTATTTTAGGGCAGTGTAATACTGGTGGTGTTTTGGTGCAACATGATCATGTGTGTAAAAGAGGAAGGAGGGCAGCATTACTTAATGATAATAAATTTCTAATGTAAGAGGCTAACATTTAAATGAGCCTAAAATCTAAACCTTAGATATGGGCTGTGGAGGTGCAGTGGAGACACAAGAAAGGGGAAGCTTGATCYATTGGTAACTGTACTGTATTATCCAATTTTTACAACTTCCAAGAGACTCTGTGTTACTAAGGCTTTGGGTTGGTGGGTGCTCTTGGAGCTGGGACACAGCCTTTCACCAGGGCTCCACAGCAGGAATGACTCTGCACAGGCACAGTCCTGCTGCTGCTTTCCTCCAGACTGCTCTATTAGCCATCCTTCCAATGCCCCTATCCCACTTTTTTTCAAGCCTCCTATGAACAGATATTCTGGAAGGCTGAAACAGTTGATCAGGTCATTACAATAACAGGGAAAAGACAGACCCTCATGGGTGTCCAGAGCCCCTGACATGTGGCACTGCCATTATCAGCTGATCTAACAGTTGTACATCACTGGAGGCAAGGAGCAAGGGAGGCAGCAGGCATCTTGTCWGTAGCCTCTTGTTGCAGCTTTTGGACTGAGCCTCCCCATGACAGAGCTGGAGTTAGGGATGGCTGGGGAGCCAGCAGGGTGTGAGGGTCCCTGCCTTGACTGGACATTCAGCCTTGTCCTTCACAATTTGCACTGAAASCCAATTTTGACGTTTCCCTTTGTAGATGTGTCCAGGGGCAGACTGGGTGGAAAGTGAAACAGGAGGCATGGAAGGGCAGCCTCCTGTGGCCTCTGCTGCTGCTGGGGATGGGGCTCTCCTCTGGGAGAGAGGGTCAGAGGCCATCTGTCAAAACAGGACATGCTGTGAGGAGTCTCTGGGACAAAGGCAATGGCATCAGGGGTCACCGTTCAGGGCTGTAAAACATGACACACTGGAAGACACAGGGAGACCTGTCATGCACTGTGTTTGTGTCCTTGCCAGCTGGTGCCCCCTGGAAGGAAGGAACAGCTTGTCTGAATTAGCCATGGTCTTCTCTGCAAATGCTTGGAATAGCCAGGCACTCCAATGGAGCTCCACTCATCTCAAAACACTTGGCAGGGAGAGTGCAGGTCCACTCCAGCTGGGGAGGGACGTATCTTGCTGAAGGCTGGACAGGGAGGTGGGCGGAGGGATGGGGCAGCAGCCAGGGTCAGGGCTGGGGTCCCCAGTGCTTACACCRACCCACTCCTCCCTGCACATTTAGGGAACAACTCATCCTCTGGGCTGTGAGTGATAAGGGAAAGGATAAACGGATTTAGGGGAGAGAGGGGAAAAAACACCCTTGAGAGCAGGAAAAGCTGTTTGATTGYAAAAGTGATGTGAGGGTAAAGCAATTCTACTGGAGTAGCAATTGTGCCCTATCTTTAGAGGGAAGCCTTTAGAGGAAGCAGCTGAAACACAGTGGTGTTTTTCATGCATTTGAGCCTAGGATAAAAAGACAAAGTTTCCTTATTACCTTCAGTATGCCCTTGTTCCTCACTTGTATTTACTGTAGGAAATACCTTCAATATCTCAAACAGTGAGGTTATCTGACTGCAAACACTTCTTTAGTCATCTAAGTAACTTGCACCAGGGAAGAAAGTAGGTAGTTTAAGTAATCTTGGTCATTCATTTCCCCAGAGGCTGCATTAAATTGCTGACAGACTCAGTTCTGTGCACTTTTGCATCACTTCCCCTCTTGCTCATGATCCCAAGCACCACTGTGATTCACTGAAATATGTTCTACTCCCTTTTTGTGCTGAGGAGTTTTAATCTGCTTATAGGAGAGACCTAACCAACATAGATTTTGAKTGGCTTCCACCTTCAGTCTTATCACACAGCCTTTGAAATATTGCTTTTTTTTTCCCCCAAACCTCTTTACTGCTGGGGCAAAAGGGCGTCAGAAGTGCAGTAGCACCCAAGTGGCTCAGCAAGCTGCATCTTCAGCAAAGTGTTTTRGGAAACACAGATGGCTTTAACCTGTATCTATCTATCTGCTGAACACACAGACAGGGAGTGTAAAATCTCTGCAAGCTGGAGATGTCAGTCAGAGGAGGGCACACAAGCTGCAACTTTGCACAGTGCACCTCTCCCAGGCAAACAGTTCACCACAGTGCCTGGACAACTGCAGCCATGGCCAAAGCCTCTGGTGTAAAGCCTCTGGGGAGGGATAAGTGCATGGTGCAGATGCTGTGGTGGCAGGAATGTGCCTTGTGCCTCAGACTCAGGTTGAAAACTCCTCTTTTCTTCAAACATGAGTGGAAAAAAGCAACAAGATTTTGGGAGATAGCTACTTTATTCTGAGAAATGTCACCCCAGCTGAGTGTAACAGTAGAAGATCCTGATGATTGTTAAGACCAGCATRGTTTAATCTGCACTTTTTAATAAGTATGAAAAAGTCCTGCACAGAGTTCTCTGCAGAAAGRCAAGTTGTAATGTCTATTTATTACAAATGTGTTATGTCAATAGTGCACAATATCCAGCCGAAAAAAGGAGGTGAATCTCTCTGGTGTTACAAACAAATTGAGAACAAAGTATTAATCAAAAAATTAATGATTGAACRGGGCTGTTAAATTTCTGCCTTTTATTTCATAAACAAACTACACAGAGCAGTAACAGTTTACAGTTCAGGAAGGACATGGCTATTCCCTTCGCTGACAACCACTTATGCTCTATTTAACACATGGAATTTAAGTGRTGCAGAAAGTACACTTGGCCAGGAWTTGCTGTCTGAAAACCTCTGCAAAGAAAAATGCATTTACTGCCAAAAAATTAGTTTTCAGTAAGAAATTTCTTGGTATTGTGCAGAGTCATAGATTTTCCTCCTGTTTTGTAATTAGACATCAAAAGAAAGCCTGTCATGTAAATTAAAATATATCACTTGAGATCCTTTGAAACAAGCAGCATGGTGAAAATAAACAATTAGTCATGTTTCTGTTTATTTTTATCTCACAAATCTGCTGYTGAAAGCCATTGTTAAGCATGCAGCCTGGCATTAGAAAGACTCCTGCTAACTTTCACAGGCTCTGGGGTAGGCTCCAGAGCTTAACAGGTTKTATAGATGAAATAGCACTCATAATTACATGCAGTTGTCCACAGCTATATTGGACAGGTCATGTTTATTTTGTTTTAAATGTGGTGACTAGGTAAAAATGAATGGCCTTTACTMTGTGGGAGGTCAGAGTAGATCTCTTAATGAAGCCTCTCAGAGTTGTGCTCTGTGCATTTGCAGGTTAGTGAGGGTACACACACGTGGGATAGAGAATGGGGAATGGGGATCAGGAATTTAGGAGAGCCTTGTCTGGAAGAGTTGCCAGTGAAAACTGGAGGCACAGAAARCACAGCCAGTGTTTCTGCTGTTTTCTTCCCCAGCTTTGCAACAGGAAATCCTGAGTCAGGGAGGCGTAATGATCGCCTGGGTAATTTATGGAGCCCGAGGCATCTTGCTTGTGTAAGAGAGTTTGCACAAAGCAAATGTCACTTCAGATTGAGCAGTAGCAGACTGTTCAGAAAGGAGAGACACAGCTCTAGGAGTGACGTGTACAAGGATGAATCCATGAGCATGCTGGCAGAGGCTGCCTCAGTGCCTACCTGACCATGTTTCCTGCCCTTGAGGAAGAAATAAACTCAGGTCAGTGATAAAGGCAGAGTTGTCAATTCAGGATTTTTATAGCCTGTCCACTGCTATTTTGGGGTTCATTTGCTTAACCTTTGTTAGTATAAAATCAGCAGCAAAAATGGTGGACAACAAAATAAACCAGAAAAAGGACAGTGCTTAACCAATAATCAGGCGTGTGGTAACTGGATGCAAATAAAGTAAAAAGCAACAGGAGAARTAAGTATTGTTATCCAAACAATCCAAATATTGTGTGATAAAGGTAGAGCCTAAAGAATGATAACCTACTTTACTATGATTGARTACATCAGTTAAAAGAATCCCAGCTGCATTACTGGAACCGTTCAGAAACCATTTTTCTCTGGTTTTAGTATTTGGCATTGAATTGATGTGAATTGCTCACACAGTTCAGCCCTGGGTGTTTGATGTGGTAAAACAAAGAAAACTATAGAATGGTCTGTTTGTTACTGACACTCCTACTCAAAGATGATAACAGAGGCTCTTTTCTAATACTTTGCCTTTCTTTCACCTTGTCGCCTAACCAAGATCAACGGAACAAAGTAAAAATAAAGGTAGTAAAAGGAAAATTTCTGTTATACTTGATTTTTATCTAGTAAGATGATCTTAAACTCTCAAAAAAAATAAAACAGTACAAATATTACTGTGTTTGCTCAGTCACTCACAATTGCAGAAAGTGGGTCCTAAACACCCTTTGAAATTTCCTGATGTTTCTTTGTATTACAGTAATAGTGAGAGACCAGAACCCTGTTTTTGCTTTGCCCTGAAAAAAWCCCTACCAGGGAAAAGCCCATTTCTGCAAAATTTGTTTCTAATACAAACCCCATCCATGAGGCAACAGATGAATGCAGCAGCAAGATGSAAGGTATCAACACATCTTTTTTGTAGAAATCACAATCCCTTTTAAGACAACATCCATACTCCTTACAGCCATATTGATTGACCAGTTCCCAGCTGAATTCTCCAGAATGTTTGCTCCTTTAGGGGGTTTCTCTTTTTACCAGCACATTGAAAATAGAGAATCTCAAAAACTCACTCCCTGTCCTTTCTCTTGTTTAAGAGAAAGGACTTTTCTGCTCAAAAATACCCCCTAATGCACCAAGTTGCTTCTATTCGTGTACCAAGAGAGCAATGTCAGTTGCTGACCAGAGCTAGGTTCTCTTGGAGTRTTTCTGAATGTAAAATTAATCAGTTAATTTTGTGAATGTGCTTTAAAACACAGTATTACTCCAGCCAATTTCTTCTTCTTTCTTAGAAATCTCACAGTAGAAATCCTTGGAAGAGAAATGCTGCATGTAATGCTTTGCACTGAGATGGATATTCTGCATTGAGCTGTACTCAGYACATGCTCATATAACCTAGGTAATTGCAAACCAGGCCACTCTGYTATGCTGCCCTGTCCTTGGCTATATGGAACCAGTGCTTGCAATCTCTGGRTGTCTTATCAGCTGGATTTCCCCCACAGAACCTGTGTTTGAAGGTTGTGACTTTTCCAGGCATGAAATCTGGATGAAGCTGCTGTTTCTGAAAAACCAAGATATTTCTTGTGCTTGATGGCATGAAGCACGTGGGTAAATGCAAAGGGAAATAGCTTTGAACAATGTCTTTGGCACTGAGTTGTTGAAGGGGAACTTCTTTTACCCCTTCTGTCTCCCCATGTAGCTGCAATAACATACTGGCTCCTCAGGCACCTAATGCTGATTTTTGCGGTACAAAACCCAGAAGAGGGCTGCCAAGAGCAAGCGATATGTTGACTGCAACCTGGCTTCAATGGACAATGAGAATATAATGAATCCTTAACAGCAAGAAAAACGGTGATTGAAGGTGCTTGAAGGGCCATGATTACCCACCCTGAACCTTGCCATTGTTGTTCCATCTCTTGCCTCTTTTTTCATGTCAAGCTCTGAGACAGGCTGCAATTTTCCCCTCTTTGGTAGCCTGAGCTCTGTAGAGCCAGGTTATGCTCTTTTCTGTGGTGGGTTCCTTATCCTGAGAGGGTCTTTAGGCACTGTGGTAGTAAAGGCAGCTTTACTCTTTTCTGTGCAGCAATGTGAGTAAGGGGGGGGTGGAAATTCAGCAGCAGCTCCTTGCTGAAGGAGATGAGATGATGATTAGCAGAGACAGTCACTCCATCAGCACATGCTAGACACAAAAGGACTGATGCCTCCCTCCCATMTGGCTGAACTTCTCTACACACATGCACACATATATCTCACCTTGATTTCAGTATGAGTTGAAAGAAGAGGGTCAAACCCCAATAATAACACAAGTACACTTTGAGATTTGAACCGTGCTTATGTCTTCAGATGCCTAGTTAAACCTAGGCTTAGTTTACCAGCTGCTTACCAGCCTGCAGTTCAGGTTCCCACTTGGTGCCAGGGTGCCTCTGCAAGGGCTTCTAAATAAAGAAAGAAGCTATTTTGTCCCTGCACAAAGAGAACTCAGAAGGCACAGCATAGTAGCCCAAAAACTAAGAAGGTCTTTGTTCAGAGGGAGTGGAAGTTGAAATCATTTAMAAGAGGTGATTCAATGGGATTTTCAGAGCTGGTCTGCATGGATGGGTGCAAACAGGTCCAAGTTCCTTTGCTCTGACTAAACCTGGTTCAGAAACTCGGAGTTGTGCTTCTGCTGTGTTTAAGTTGACTTGCCTTGTTGAGAAGCTAATAGAGTTGTGTGGCTTTCAAGCCAAAGCTGGCTCCTGGCCAACCAGCCTGGAGCACAGGCAGAGTGAGCTCACGTCTGCCTGCTCCCACCCATGGAGATGGGGCACAGAGGTTATGTTCAACAGAACTGCAAGGATGCTGCTCTCACATATTCCAAGCCTCAGTGGGCATTACACTTAGGAACCAGGGCTTTGCGTTTGCCTTGACCAGAAAGGACAACTGATGCCAAGGATGTTCCAGGGAACATGAGCTGAAGGCAATGGAGAAAAAGAGGGCACTTGAATTTCTGAATCACTTTGAAAACCTTGAGTAAACTCCTTCCTAACTACAGTTTATTGTATGACAGCGCTACTCCAGCAGAGGATATCATCTTGTTGAAGCTTTATGTGTTCTGAATTTTTCCAAAATTAACTCCAAATTAGTTTCAAATTGTTTTGTTTTCTTCCAGTATCTTCTGCTTTTTTTTTATCTGAGGGTTCTACCTGAAGTTTCAAACATTTCAAAATTTATCACTTAGTAAAATCAGTCTGCTTAGRCAGAGTCTGTTTATGTGAAACTTTGGATTTCTTTGGAAGCTTTTTATATTATGTTAGCTTTAATAAAGCAGTCAAAGWAAAAAATGGCATCTCTTTACTGGCATTTTTTCCATTACTTAGCTATAATCTTCTTGAGATCATGAAGTTCCTCTCAAAATACTAAACTGTGATTAAGTTGTGAAATCTGAATCCAATGAAAGAAGATCCTGTGCTTCAAGGATGCATTGCTGTCATGAAGCCTCAAATTACATTAAAAAAAAAAAAAGTGTTTAAAAAGTGGTATCAATTTACTGACACAGTTTMATGTAATTAGATTGAGTACAATAGCCTTTTAAATATGTAGATACTTCTTAAAAGCTCTCTTAAGTGGACAAATAAAGTTGATTTCAAAACAGAAAATCAGTAGGGCTATGATTTAATAATTAATTTTTCATTAAAGTTCCCARGCWWTWWTWA
>CADDXX010001038.1:46448-109568 GCA_902810485.1 Alauda arvensis | reverse complement strand
ARKWMCYWAAAAATTATCCTTTTYTYAAGTAGGGCCACACTGCTCCTGTGGAGAGGGACACAAAGATGTAAAGTTGGCTTAGGGGTGTGGTACAGGGTGTGCCTGCATGAAAGATCTGAAACTCAGAGCAAACTGAAAGGTGATGAGTCTTGGTTTTCAAGGGTTTCTGAGACTTTCTGTCCCAGATTAGGAGTCAATGAATCTTTATCACAAAGGCTTGCCCAGACCTTCCTTGTTTTGGGATAGCTTTTCACCCTGGCTGTCACAGCTTCTTCTCCTAGTTGTTCAAATATTAATATTCTTTTCTGAACCTTACTGGATCTTTGGACACACAATGAAGCCTTGAAGTAGCAAGTACCTGTACTAAATGTTTTCTTGAGAGTTCAGTCTATCTGTGATTTTATTTTCAAAGTCTTTTCAGCCTTGATTTACACMTGAAGGACAAGCACATGTAGTTCTGAACCATTAATTTTTTGTTACCACTATACTGTCCAATATAGAGTATATATATACATTTTAAGAGTAAAAACTTCCTGATATAAAATACTTCCTAAACCCACATCTTGGCCAGGCTACATTAATTTCTTCCCCTCAAAAAAACTCTGAAGTTTTTTTGAGGGGAAGTTCAGCATCTCAAAAAAACTCTGAAGTTTTTTTGAGATGCTGAACAGAACAGGATGTTCATAGTGAGTGCTTATATTCTCAAAATAGTAGCAAGTTTTCAGCATTGTATTATGGCAATTCAGTAATTTATTAATTTACCAGATTGCAATTGAGGACTGATCAGAGACACTGTTCCYATGAGCACTGATATARGTTTCMAATCTCTCCATCCTCCCATGTTAATTAGATTTCATCAGAGGAAGCTGTGATTCCACCATGAAGTTAGTATTAAAATTAATATTTTATTCATATATATAAAGAATGCAACCTGTTAGAGGACTACTTTTYCACCAAGGGATTCYAATGACTTTTTGAAGTCAATGTCATGMCTTTCAAAGGCTGGACTTGCCTRTGTTTAWGAGGCTTGCCTGAACAATGGTTAGTGAATGTACACAAACATTCACCAAGAGCTCCTTCAGGCAGCAAAGATGAGCATTACAGGTCATAGCAAGCGCCTTACATTTGAGATCAGACACAAGGTTTCACAGTAATAATAGCAGGTCCCCATTGTCTTTCTCTGGGTTAAGCCAGGATTTGGTCCTGGATGTTGGAACAGGGCAGAGGTTGCCAGATCAGCAACCTTTAAGAAGTTCTGTTGTTGACTGCAGAGGACAGTTGGAGTTGCCTAAAAATGCAGGGCATTCCTGGTTATACACTGGGGAGCTGAATTTATTCCACATACATGGATAACCCCATTAGCATGGAAGAYGAGCAAGCAGGCACAGATAGAGATGGAACAGCTCCTAGGTCTATTATTTCCTAAAGTCTTGCCAGTGAGAGGGAGAGCATCCACTCAATATGATGAAGGAAACTCATGCTTTTGTGGTTTCCTTTGTAGTCGAGCTCCCCGCAGCACCATGAACAACTAAGATCTAAGGGCTGACAAGGCTGACTTAACCAGCCTGTGAAGATTAAGGTTAGGCAGTGGCTGCTTTGCATGGAAGACAAACAGTGGAGAGTGCCTCTGGAAGTGTGCCACTTGTGCTAGGACATCTGCTCTGCACCAGGACAGCTCCTGGGATGCTACCAGGGAGCCCCTCAGAGGCTGGCCCCTCCAGGAGCCAGCAGAAACACAGGCAGAMGGCACAGCACTTCACAGAATCATAAAATCATTTAGGTTGGAAGAGACCTCTAAAATCATTGAGTTAAGAATTAATCCAGCATTGCCACGTTCACCATGTCCCTCCTGCCACATCTGTGCTTCTTTTAAATACCTCCAGGAATGGTGACTCAACCACTTCCCTGYACAGATCTGAGAAGTACTGTTCCAGAGCTTGACAACCCTTTCTGTGAAGAAATGTTTCCTAATATCCAACCTCAGCCTCCTCTGAACAAACTTGGGGCCATTTCCTCTTGTCCAGTTTGCTCAGGTCTGCTCAAGTGTGCTGGTCAAGGGCTCACTCTCTCATCAAGCTGATGGACTCTGTTGGAAGGCACCCTGACAGAGGTAYGGAGATCTCTCTCTCTCCTCATGAGTTTTATCACCCAGACATCTCTCTGCTTGTTCTGGTGCCTCTTGCATTTATTGTGGAGACCCCTGGCCAGCCTAACCATGAGTTAAGCTTCTGCCTGCAGCCCCCAGAGTGGCTCTGTTGCTGGCCTGAGTATCTCCCAGACACCTGGCAGAAACTTTATMCTCTGCCACACTCCCTTGTCACTCTGAAAATATTTGAGAGGACCAAGAAAAGATGATAAACAACTTCATTTTACCCAATGAAATAAGCTGGTCTAATTTAAGGTTTCTAGACTGCTTCTAGAAAATTTGTCCTTGTAGTGTCTGTTTTAGCTGTAGAGAAGATGTGACTGTGCTGCCATAGTTGTTAGCACTGTACCGGGGAAAAAACAATCTCACTTAGCTATGGGATAACATCATATAGGACGCTGAAAAAAGGGCATTTAAATGCTGAAAATATTTTGAGAAGGACATCTGCACATGTCAGGCCTTTCCTTCTTACTTCCAATCATAATTCACCCATTAGTTGAACAGGATGAGCCAAATTAATGTGTGTTTGGRCTGGTGATTTTAAAAGGTGTATGGTTACAGGGGGCTGACTGTACTCAAGGATTTTTAAGAGTAATTCTATTTTCCCCCATTCTGCTGAAGAAAATGTTGGAACTGCACTTTTGAATAGCAAAGAGCTACATGGAAAATTACATGTCCCTCTTGCTTTTTTCCTTAGATGATTAAATCAACTTAATTTATAACTGTCACCTGTCCAACCARCTATCAGTGTTACACGGTAACACTTACAGAAGAGCTGGTAGGACTGCAGTGGGCAGAAATGTCAAAATAGAATAGGCAACAGACAATCTCTAGCCTCAAAAAATTGAATTTTGTGCCTAACTTCTTGTTGAAAAAAAACATGTGGCATGACTGGTGACAAAGTGGGGAGCTACCACGTTACTTGTCATATGATTAAGCGCCATATGATCTTCCAAAGCTGTTTTCAGTAGGAAATCTGGAATTAAAAACGCTGAAATGAAGGATGCATCAGYACAATGATTGGAGAGCTACAGAGTRTATAAGACTGTCTCAGTCCTAAATTCCCTTACATAACTTTATGAAGAGGGGTCAAAAGTGACAGTGGACAGGGAGTGGGCAGCAGGTGAAGACACCTGATCTTGAAAGGAATGGGCAGAGCAGTTCAGCAGACAGTCAAAGGGAATGAGTAGTCTAAATCATGCTATAAGGAGGGTACAATAAAATCACCATCAGTATTGGGCCARATCAGATCTCTGTATCTCCTGTGTGACCAACAGAAGCCATGAACACAGCACATAATAAACTTCTGCAGTATTCCCCCAAATATTCCTCAGCCTCCAACACTTCTCATAACAAGAACTTACCAAGCTTGATTCCTCTCACCTTCCCAAGCTGTTCATGCACAGACTCCCCTAAACCAGARCACCTGGTCCACTAAGGTGCTTGTTCTCCTAAATTCTTCCTTAGTTATTATTTTCCTGACTCCAGGCTGAAGTTTAAAGTTAGGTTTGATTGATAATGTCATATTTTGCTCTGGGTTTCATGTATGTACACAATGTCTACACCAACAACTAGTTAGATATTGATATGCATATAGATATGGATATAAAGATATMTATGAAGTAAACAATTTTAAAATGCCATAAACAAAATTTCTTTGGACAGCCTGTTACAGAGCCAAAAACAAACAAACAAACAAAAAAGCTGAAGAACAAAAGCAGATAATATTCAAATAAAGTCTCAAACTAAACAGAGCCAAAGGTGTCAAAATTTGAAATCTTGTCCTGAACACAAACTTCTCTGATAGTATACAGTTTGGGAGACTCAGAGAATGCTGACTAAAATTGTTGCTATTTGTGTAATGTAATATTGAATACATTTACAGATAATTGTGATTCTTAACAATGCACAAAATCATGTTAAATTCAATCATATCCAGTACCACAGTCACGTATAAGGGAGGATTTTGATTTCTTTAGGAGGGTGAATCCATCGATTTTCCAGGTTTCTTTGCCACAATTAAGAAATTGATATTTTATAAGACTCTCAGCATATCCTATTTCTTGCACTGATTTGCTCTTTTTAGTAAGCCAGGAAGATGTGAAAAATTTTAAATCCCCTTCGTTCCAYATTTTCATTAGTGAATAAAAAATCAGCTTTTGGCTGAAATTTACAGGTATGAGGCAAAGGAACTTAGCACATCTCCTTTCAGAAGATGGGTACTTCAGTTCAAAGCATCTTCTTCCTGAGTGGATTCAACAAGCCCACAAAGTAATGAAGCACTTGTGCTGAAAGTCTCTTCTCTYAGGAATACCTTGTCTCTAAGGTAACTCAATGGCATTTGGAAGAAGTCTAATTTCAGTGAGCTAAATTTCCATAAACTGAACTGGCAGAAAGAGATCATAATGAATTTGTACACGAAATGGCCAGAAAATGTCACCAGGAGACAAAAGCAGAACACTACCTGTGGATTCTTGTATACTGATGCATCAGAAAAACTCTGTTATAGTGTAAAATACCTATGGATTATATGCAGTGCCCCTTTCCAGAAGGTGTGCTTAGGGCAAATGAAAACAATTAGAAGATACATTAAAAGATATATTCTATATCTTTCTGGGCAAGATGATCACATTTTTCTACACACAGGATATAATAGGATGCAGCAAGTTAAAATTTTGTGGCATCTCCGGCCAYTGATTAAACTTTCATCTGAAAGTCGTTGTGTAAGCAGTAAATGGGGCATTTTCAACTCTGGGAGAATCAATGCCAGCCTCACATTAAAAAAGAAGAGTGGATGAAGAAACAGTGGCAGAAATGAGCTGAGGTGGGCTTACTAGAACTAAAGAAAGAAAGGCTCATTTATAATGCATGAAGCCCCTTGGCCTTCATTAAAGGATAAGTATGCTGTCTTAGATACTGCCTTACCCCAGCATCTTTATGTCCTTGGTTTTGGAAAATGTCCAGATAAAGGCCATAAGGATATGTAAGAATAAAGCAGAATGTGATAATAGCTTTGAGGTTGTAACTTGCTCAGCCCATGCAACATGYAAAGGGAATCCAAGCACTCATGAGAGAAGTGAGAATTAAGTTGGCATGAAAGTTACATCAGTTGCCTCCACCACAAAGCCCATGGTGGGTGCGTGTGTGCAGTCAGCAGTGAAGGACAAAGGAATCTGCTCTGACAGGAAAACTATACCAGGAACAGAAATGGTCTTCAGACAGRCTCTCTGCTCAGGGCTGTGCAACAGGGATGTGTATTGAAAAGCAACTTTTGGCAGCAACATGTCCCTGGGGTAGTGCTTTGAGGTGAAAAACTCGGGCAACATCTGTCTAGACAGTCGGCTTTGCTGCCTGACTGGYTGTTGCAAGATAGATGGTAGGGCAAAGTGAGGGGAATTCAGCTGAGTTAGAGAAAAAGTCACTAGGTGTACCTGCCAGACAGTTACAGACAAAGCCTGCAGCTGAAAATGTTCAACAGGTTCGTCAGACTAATCAGTGCACAAACATTGCACTGAATGCATAGCATTGGGTGGGAATTTCCATGCATCAGTGCATACATGACCAAAGAGCGTTATGAAGGAGTTAAATTCTTATACTGACAAGCTGAAACTAATGTGACTAGAAACATAACCATGCAGAGGATGTTATAAAAGGAGTTGTTAARTTTCTTTAAAAAAGCAAGCATTAAAATCAATTGCTAAACTGTAGGCCTGAAGAGCAGTGAATTTGAAATTGAAATTTGTGGGGTTGMTGAAGCAGTAGTAGAGTGATGAGTCTTCAGTGGGTGGTATGCTATTTTAAATAGCTCTTATAAAACCACCTAGATGAAAATTAGATGATTACAGTAATAGTGCTGATTTATGCCAAAGGAAAACCTTCCTTCCAACTACAAAGATTCACTAAAGTGTCAACAAATTAGTGARTAAAGAAGCACTTGCATATATAATTATTTGGATTTTTCTTAAGGTCCCTCAGTGAGGCTATTAGAGAAAACAAGGCACCTAGAGGTGAAAGGTAATGTTCTGCCGTACTTTGGAAGTGGGCCAGGAGACATCAAAATTCTAAGGATAAAGGGGGAGCTTTCATCTAGAAGTGAGATTAATAGTGAAGTGATGCATCTGCTGTAACTGAGCCTGTTTATTAATAATTTCACAGCAGGGCATAGTAGCAAAATTTGCAGTAGTTGCTAAGTGATTCAGATAAATCAGGGATTAAGATATTCAGACATGTCAAAATGAAGCCACCAGGCAACGTATGTGAGTTTGATTCTTGTTCTAGTTTTGTTTGATTTTTTTTTTTGTTTTGGTTTGAGTTTTTGCTTGTTTGTTTGTTTGTTTGGTTAGTTGGTTGGTTTTTGGTTTTGTTTGTTTTTTGTTTTGTTGGGGATTTTTTTGATACAAATCAAAGTCATAAGCATTGAAAGAAATGGAGAAGTTCCTTGCAGGACTGGACTGTATTCTAAATGRAGTGATAACAGTTCAGAGCAAGACTTGCAGGGTATTACAGATGGTCCAGAAGAAACCTCTACTTAATACCTATGAAAGAAAARGGATTTTTATTAAGAAAGGGGCAACAAGAACAGGGGAGAATTTTATATGACTGCCATATCTCAGTCCTTATCATGCCCTCACTCTTAATAATGTGTGAAATTGCAGTCTGCCAGTCCTCCTCAAAGTGCAGCCAGTGAAGGAAACCAGTTTCAGGTAAAGAGCAGCAGATATGATCTGGAAATATTTCCAGAGACTAAGAAAGATCAATGAAGACATTAWTAAGAGGAAACAGAAGCTGAGAGGCTCATGAGAAATAAATTAATGCTCATCAGTTTTAAATAAAACAGCTTTCATAGAAGAAAAATAATAAACTGTGAAGGCTAACAGTTTTGAGATAGAAAAAATAGCTATTCATGCACAGTATATAATGAACCTGCATAATTTTCTGCAGGAAATATTAAAGCAAATAGTTCATTRAGACTGTCAAACTGAAAAATAAGTGTGCCATCAAAATTCAGTGTAATACTCAATGGATAAATGTTTGGGAAGAACTGCATTTTTACAACAGTGTTGACTCAGAGATATGAGCTAACCTCTACATAAGGTTRGGAAAATTATTTTCACTGTAAGATTTTTCATATCCTTGTTCAATAAGAGTTACATCAGCAGTGGGGGATACATTTTATCACATACCTCTATTTTATTCTCCTTCCTTGAAAGACTCAGGCCAGTGGTGGTACCCTCCAGCCTTGGAGATCTRTATTTTTGTTTCATTACCTCAGAAATAATTCCTCTGACTGACCCTCTTCARTGTTCAAAAGCTTTGCATTAAGTATGCCATCTGAATGGCACTCAAGCTATTGTCTGCTTCCTTGGCAAGGGTAATTCTGGAAATATTGGATGGTGCTTAATACGGGAACATTATTTCAATTGTGTTATTAGCATCCATAACTTAAAATTAAATTAGAAGGAAAAGAAATATAGAGAAACTCCAAAGAGAAACAGAGAAGTTCAAGTGTTCTGAAGATACAAAATTAATACAAAGGCTAACAAGATGAAGATGAGACACTTGGAAATTAAGAAATGCCTTGTCTTAATGTATTATCACAATGCCCATTGACAATCAAATAAGTTGTCCTTGTTGCCTTCCTTCTTATCACTCAAAGTTATTTAAAAACAGCCACCTACTTCTCTGTGATTTCACTTCCCAACTSGTCCAGGYRAGCCCCACCTTGCACTAAATGTATSAGAACCAGCTGCTTTTGAAGGTCATGTAATGCCTCTGCAGAAGGAGGATCAGATGCCTTTATTTCACACTAGAACCATCCACTCTCATTRATGGATGTGGAGGCTCCATGCAGAAATGTGATTTCCATTTTGCAGGCAGAGACCTGGCAGTGAGGTTGCTTTCCCAAAGGGCTACAGCCTGCAGAATCCAAGGCTGCAAACCTGATGCTGCATGCCTTGAGTCAGGTTCAGCTGTTGCTTTTCTGGGAGCTACCTGGGTCCAGGTGGGAGAGAAGGGTAAGGGATTAACCCTGGGCTCATTCTGCTGAGCCAGAGCTGTGTTGTCCTACCCATGCCTCGACATTTGGAGCAGAGGAAGAAGTAGTTCCTGTATGCCCTCAGTTCAGCATGGCTGGAGCTTGCGGAGCTCACTGGAATGCAGGGATTTCCAGCTCAGACTGTATGAAGATCTGCTTCATGCTTTTTGTCATGGTTTTTAATTCATGCAATGCAGTATCATTTTAAGTAAGGTGCTTGTAAACTTGAATGAGCATTTATGAACTGGATGTACAAACTGAGGTGCATAGAAAGCACTCTGCTATGAACTTACCAGTAATGAGGTTGGGAGAGAAGATACAGATTTTTACACTAAGACAAGCAGCTCTGGCTAAATAAACTGGTAAATAAAGAAATGTTCTTAGTGCCCAGGTACAGGTATTCACACATGGTCAAATTCCCTCCCTTCCTAGGGTAGGTCAGGGCACATCTCACCTCTCTTCTTTCCCATATCCCCAGCACATCTTCTCCATGCTGAGCATCCTACCTGTGAAAGGAATGCAAGGGGACAGAGATACTGACTACAATCAGTAGAACCCCAAATAGGCACAACACACTTGTTTTCCATTTATTAGGGCTATTCCCCAGCTTTCTGAAGTTTTAACAGAGAACAGACTACAGAAGTCCTAAGTGAAACACAGATTTGAGAGGTTGTGCTGGCTGCACACTGAAACTTTTTCTCTTCCCTGGTCTGAGTTTTCCACTGGATACCTCACCAAATTCTTTGTTTTGCTCAGAGATTGCTTTGGAGCTGCTTAACTGGCACAATCTGCCCAGAGGTGTAGCAGGACCTGGGCAAGCTGTCAGAGGCTGCGTCCTCAAGGCCACAGCAGGGGAATGTGAGATGTTTCCCTTCACAAGCCCTCATGCTCCTGGGCTGCCTTGCATACTCCAGASACAAGTGAGCTCTGCTCTCAGAGCAAGGTGAGAATACAGCTCTGAGTGCCTTCCTAATGCCATTTTGATTTATYTGCTGAGCAGCCATCAGACTCCAGCTTTATGCTTATTTATAAGCAGGCTTTTAAAACCAAAATGTTTCTCTGTAAATGGTTACTACTGAACTTTTGGAAGTCTGTAAGGCTCTTTGAAGCTACCAGGGTAATATCATCATGCAGTAATACCCACCTGCAGACTCACTATGTTTTTCAAATCAGTTCATTCCTCACTAYGCTTATTGAGATGCAAGAGAGCCAGCAAGGTTCAGAAGTCACTGACAGAGCCATCACTAGGGAATGTGTTGCGATGAGGAGGAGCAGGATTCTTGTCCCAGACTTCAATAAGGTTTTAAGGTTTTAATGACCATCGTAGGAAGTAGGTTCATATTCTCAACTGTGATAAATTGGGATAATTCTGCATATTTCCAAACACTCAAGAAAATTTATCCCTCCCTGGTTTTGTACTAGCTGAAGGTGTAAGGTAGAACCATAATTCAATAATAACAGTATGAGTTTTGCTGTTGAGGTCAATGGGATYCCACCATCACAACTTTAAAGCTCAAAACAGTACACGATTGATTTCAATGTACTCTTCTCTTTTTCCTAAGGATACTTTCTTTCCTTTGWTGTTGTATTTGAAGAGTTTGTAGAAACCTGCAGGTAGCAGAAAAAATGGAAGTTTGGAGTTCAGTTTATTTTGACCTCATCAGGATGACAGGAAAGTCACTGTGGGAAAATATCAGTAGTATTCTGCAACCCAAATGGATAAATCGATTTTCTGAGTTAAAAGCACCAGGCACAAACGGWGCTCTTCTGCAGCACTTCCAGGGAAAACACTCCTGGACTGGGCTACCATGACAGAATTAGAGCTTTTTCCTAAAATTCCAGAGATTACAATTTTCTTTTGTGTTAGAAACTGGCTAGCGCTGAGGCTCTGGAGGGAATTAAACCGAATTTAGCTGATCAATACACAAAGCTCGGGCAACCATGTTTCCCTCCGGGTGGGGGAAAATTCTTGGATCCATCATTGTTCAGCTTCATTCTTCAGTGAATTAACATCTCAAATGACTGTTCAGGTCACATGGGTTCAAGTCGCTAAGGCAGAAGCATCTTTGCCTCTTGAGGACGACTATCAGGCAGCAGGGAAGGTAAATAAAGGGGTTTGTTTAATGTTTAAAAGAGCGTACTAATGGACAATTAGTCAGGGGAATTGAGAGTAATTTTTAAATCCACAAAAAAGAAAAGCTTCAAACACTCAGCAARCTCTGGGCTGTGTTTTGGGCTGACACCRCAGTACACATCACAGCMCCGCAGCGCGGATGGTGGCGGGAACCCGTGACTGTCACAGCTTCTGCCGGGAAGTGGTGACAAAAAGTCGCAGGTGTCTTGAGGAGAGTAGCAGATAAGCGAAGTAAGTTTGCAGGTCAAGGAAAACATCTATGCTAAAGCATTTGCCCCAAGCTTCCGACTTGGAGCCACTCGCATCTCTACCCTATCACGGCTGAGATGCCATTGTTTATAATAYACATGGTGTGGGAAGAAACACCGAGTCATCTGGTTCCATGAAATCAACACAGCCAGGCAGCATTTCAAGTTAACCTCTTCAGAGTGAGTAGATCGTGTTTTAAAGAACATTGGTTCGCAGTTATTTCTTATTCGGAGTGAGCTGAAAGACAGTCCACACTGGTATGGTGCATGCTGCTCACGGCATCGCTGCTGTGAACGAGCACATTGAAAAGAAGGAAGTGTAATTTTAGAGAAACAGCTTACTTTTGAGGTGTTACAGTGAAATTCTGCCTCTGAAAATAAGGTGAGGCGGTACAATAGGACTGCTTTTTCACTATGTCCAAAGTTAGATGGCGTCCATACTAGAAATGAAAAGCAGAAGGGAAAAAAAGAGGAAAAGATGACACATGTGCTTGGGAAAAAAACCCAAACAAACAAACAAACAAACAAATCCCCAAACCCCCAAAACCAATGTTCTAAGGTATTATTTTTTTACTTTTAAGTTGCTTTTAGAGATCAGGCTATTGAAGTTTGTAGTTTGTTGCAGAAACATACCCTGCTTCTGAAATAAAGTTAAGTAACCAGAAATTAMCTAAATTATAGATTTTGTGGCATAAGTACCAGATCACTTCTCAGTTTTCTGATCTCTGATGAAATCGGGTGACAAGAAATTTTTTTTTTTCAGCTGTGAGACAGAATCCAAACAGTCAAGATCAGTCAAGATTACTGTTGTGAACCTGCCCGTGCAACATAAGATAAAAATTAATTCAATAAAGGACTAAATTAGCTGATCTGAGACAAATACTCCTTCCCAATTAGGTTCAACAGGTAYGAGAACTTCATTTGGCCATCAGTCTGTTAGAAGAAATCTCAAAAAAAGTCTTAAAAGTCTTCTGCTGATGCTATCATCTCAATGAATTATTTGGCTGCTGTGAAAAGCAGGGCATTCAGTGTTGCCTGTTTGTGATAGTAGCTGCTAATTAGGTATTTTACGTCCTTCCAAGTTACCATTTTCTAAGCCATATTCATCAGCTTTTGAGATGCAGTCCCCTGCTAAAGTGCCGCGTGCGGTAACAAGTTAAGATTTCCCAGACACTGGGTGGATTCTTGCTTTCTGCCCGTGAATAGACCCAACTGAATCCTTAGTCAGCGTTATCCCAGGACAAGGATGCCAATAAAAAAAGTCTACTTTATTTTAATAAAGCCAGCTACAAAATGCAACGCACGGACTTTTCCTGAGAAGTTCAAAATTCTCAAAATGAGTCAATAAGTGAGTTTCCAGGAAAAGCTCACACTATGCATGGACAAAGCTTGAATTTGTAGGTATATTGTATTTCTGTACATAAAATGGGCTGCACATTCCCATTATGGACATGTCAAACCTGAACACATGTCTTATTATGTCAAGATAAAGCCCTTACTAACCTTTACTAAATTCTAAGCTGTCAGAGAGGAAAGGTTGTGGTACCTGCTGAGGGCTTTATTTGAGCACATCTTATAGTATTTTCTTCCAGATTTACTAATAAATTTTTTTTATTTATTTATTTTATTTTATTTTATTTATTTATTGATTTATTTATTTATTTATTTATTTATTTATTTATTTATTTATTTATTTATTTATTTATTTATTTCACCTTCTACAGTATGGATACTACAACTGAAACACGATGTGTTTAGTGCTTCCCAGACACAGCACACGTGATCTGTGAATACACAAGTGTCTACAACCTGTGAACATCTTTGAGATAGAAAAGAGACCTCCTAAAAAAGAATCAGAAACTAGATACTTTTATTGCTGAAAGTTATTAAATTATCATTGAAAGTATTATTAAAATATTATTTAGTACTTTAAAACATCTGAAACTGTTTCATCTAGAACCCTCTGCAAATATCTGTAATTTTATTGATTAAACATGTGAATCAATTTTTGGTTTGTCAAAATTCCGTGAAATCACATTCTTTCTTGAATCTGTAGCCAGGTTTTCAAAGTCATAACGTTTTTAAAAATGTTCCTTCTGCCAGTATTTTGGTTCAGCTACACATATCCTGGCTGAGGACAGGGGACAGGGGTAGCTGAACCCCAGGAGAAGCCCTTTATCCTGTTCAGSTGAAAACCTGAGTGTAGTCTGTCAGCAGCAGGAAGGCAGCAGGAGGAGGGCATGGATAAGGTAATACTGTGGTCTATAAAATAGAGCAAGTGCCAGGAATGTGTGCCACCCCAGATGTTTTTTGCATTTCGTCTTCCTTTGGCGGGAAGAGTGATGGGCTCACCACTGGTGTCACAGATTTCTCAGCTGCTTTCCCACTTACACGATGAAATGCATCCTCTCTTGTTCAACACTTAATTTTTTATAATCTAKTCTAATTGCCACTTAATCAGAATAAAACTGTGATTATAACAGGCAGGAGCAGAACAGATGGTTGGAAGCAGATTTTTCTCCTTAGGAGCTGTGGCTGTGCCTCAGACAGTCTCAATACACCATTTTTTATTCTCCCTGGATTTTCGTATGATGGCAGCCAGGTGTAAATGTGCGCTTTGCATCTGTGGAGCTTCTAACTCACTTTCATAGGAGACTTTTCTAAGCTGTAAACTCTTTTTTGTTCCAAGGGTGACTGSAAGTTCCTGAGGGAGACCAGGACAACACTGTRCTCACTGCTGTGCCCTGGAGACAGWSTCAGTATCTTGTGAGAAGAGTAGTCAGCCTAATTTAATGTCAGTAGGCAACAACAGAGAAGGAAACGCGAGTTATTCCTGGTGAATTACAAAAACAAATCAGCAAGCCAGAGGTTACATTATTGCTAAGGTTTGTGCAGACTTTTCAGGAAGTTAATTCATCCTCCAACCCTCAAAGGACAGCAAAAGAATTTAGAGTAAGGTTCTTTTCAAAGAACTAGTGTTTAAAGTGCTACAAACAGTTAAAATTAAGTAGYAAGAAGATTCGGTGCCTTTGTAGCCTTGGAAAAGTAATTTCTCACCTGGAATGTTAGGGGAAATAAATATTGTTCAGACAGTGAGGAATTAAAATGGAGGTGACAAACTGGAGTTGTAAACTGGAAGTGRGGTTTCCAGCACACACACCTTAGGCTTAACTGGCCTGTAGGTATGCAACTTAATTAATAGCTTTATCGCTCTTTTACACCCGATAATTTGCCTTTTTATGTAGCTATGTACTTTGCACATTCAAAGAGTACTTGAGAGTAAAGAAAGTTTGCCAATTTGGAGGATTTTCAATTCCACCATTATCTTACTTAGTTTACACTTCCTCCYTTTATTCCTGAGCTGATCCAAGTGTCTGCTTTCTATCTTGCTGATRTACTTTCTCCAAACACATCACTAACTTCAGGTATTTTTGCCTCGCAGTGTAACCTGGGAGCCAACATTCAAACATTCCCTATTGCATACATGCAGGACRAGGAAGAACCACATCCAAATAATCTGCCTGGGTCTTGAAAAACTTGTCTCAGACCCAGCAGCAAACTCGAAGCCCCAGGCACAGGGATGAGCCAGAGGATGAGCATTTGTAAAGCRTATTAAGAGCCTGCAGCCACAGGCTCTGAGAAGGAGGAAGCATCCAGGCTAAACCACATCACTRAGGGGGCATCAGACCTGCTCTCTGCCCTGCCTCATTCCTGAAGGGATGCCTGGCCAACTGGTTATATCCTCTGTAGCCATCTCTCCTACAGGATGTGGAGATGACTGTGCAGGTCTGTGGCYACTGCCCATCCCATACCTGCTGCAATATCCATGTGTATGGCCTGAGGCTGACTGTAATCTATGCAAGCTCTCCAGCTGGTGACACACAGCCTATCCTCTGTCTCCAGGATCAGAACAAGGCTGCATTGTACCAGCACCTGATTTGCAAAACCACAGCTCATTTGAGTCCTCCTAACTCCCATTGCAAGAGAGGAAAAAGGAAAAAAACCACTTTTTAGGGCTATCAGTCTAGAATCTCTCATAAGAAAAACTCTCTACAGAGCCCACCCCAACCAAATCTTGAGACTAAGCATTTTTTTTTTTACTGAATTGTTTAAAAATTAATCAAAACTGAGAATACTACACCACTTAGAAACCCTCTGTACCTGTAACTCACAGAAGATGGGTTAATATTTCAGTACTCAGCATCAAGAATGGTAGAGTTGTGTCCAAAACAGGAAAACGCTCATTTTTCCAAAGGTAGAGCTGCTGACTAGTATGACAGAAATAGGCTCATCCTCTGATGTTTGGATTTGTGTCAAAAAGAGTTGATCAGTAAAATCACAGCCTTGTATCTCTACCAGGTCAGAACTGGGCTGGGTAAACCTGTCCCTTAGGCTGCTTTTCCTGTCCCATAGGCTGGCTTTTCCTTACTGTCAGTGGTACTGGGCAGCTCAGCAAGGAGGCCTGTAGGGAAGCATGTTACTTGCAATGAACTTTTGCCTTTCTTTAAATATGTTTGTTTAATCCTGAGGGATGCAGCCTGTCACTGAAAAATCTAATATATGAGATTTGACTTTGGAAATACAGCACCACGCTCTGCAAATTTCAGCCAGGTGTATTTGGCTGCATTTCATTCATTGTTCCCTGTGAGGATTCTCTTTCATATTTTCCACAGGCAAAAACATGAGGGATAGTTTACTGTATTGCTCTAACATCCAGTTCTGGGAAAGCTTGAATGACTTTGATCATAAACCAGGAAGCATTTCTCAGAACTCAGACAGACTTCACTGCAAGAAAAATGTTATGGAAAGAAAAACACCTAAACCTCYCTGCAATGCAGACTTTAAATCTGCAGCTGGCCTCATGGAAGAAGGTTATTGATACATGCCTTGAACACTCTTTTCTATGTGCATTGGACATCAGCTGACAGTGCTTAATTATTCCTTTTACTACCACAATGTTTATTTTCTGAATGACTATCACATATTTTTTGTGTTTTGTATCTATTTACCTTCACAGTCTGTTGACAAGATGCTAGAAAATAGTATGCCTGCTCCTTTTGATACAAATGTGTATTGATTTCTAAGCAATTTCTTTGACAGCTAACAGCTTTTTACCAGTGTTTAATGTGGATGGTGTATGAAGAATCAACTGCTGACTGCAGGACTGGCATTTATTTTTATTGTCTACCACATAAATGTGTCTATGATTCACAATTAGTGAAAAACCAAGACTTTTCATTATGAAAAACAAGGTGAGTCAGATGTTGATGGGAAAAAAAAAATCTCATTAAAACATTGTCAGGATAAGAAGTTAAAATGGACAACCACATCAATTTGATAGTTYGTCTGTTGCAAGACTGAATTGATACTACTCAGTTATTACCTGAGCAAAAACATGGTTTTCTCCTCTTATTCATGTAAGAGATTTTTTTTTATTCATACATGAAAGAACACTTAAGCTCCAAACTGAGACTGGAACTTCAGGTTATGTGTCTGAATATAAATGGCAACAAGAATATGGTCAAGCTCTKGTACTGGAGCAGGTGAATACCTGCAGTCCCATTCCATGCTGTCAGCAAAGAACAATTTACCATGCAGGCAGAGAGGGATAAAGCCTGCACCTCATGATTTTTGGTCCACACAGCCTGTCCAAGCAGACTTATTCCTTTTTGCTACAGATATGCAATAAAACCACTCAAAGAACAACCACGACTGTGTATAAAGGAGACTCAATTTCCTGAGTGCACAGACATGGATCTGTRTTGTACTTGGTGTTACAGAAAAAGGTAACCTCTGTGGCCTTTTGTGACTGCAACTGAACAATTTAAGTTGCAAAACTTAAAGAAGAAAGAGGCAAGCAGCGCTTTGTCACCGGAGTTTCATTGTGTGAAATGAAGGTACTATGAGAAAGGGCTGGCATGAAGCACTGCTTCCATTGCTCATTCTAGAGTAGCTTCTGAAGCAGAAACTGTAATGAGGAGGAATTAAGCCTACACATGGCTCACAGTGACCCAGTTTCATCTTATGCCTCTAATGAGGATCGTTCACAAGATCATTTTTGAACTAAGTGCTAAAATCGGTATTTAAAAATCACGCTTTTTAATCCTGAGAGATTCCGTGCACTCAGAAGACAAGTAAGTAATTTATCTTTACACTATCTAAGCATTTGGCCTGTTGAGAGTACACCTGAAGTGTTTTATAATTCATCACAAACCCTTTGAAACATCAAAATGATGCCAGTCCTGCAYAGTGTTACTGCTGACAGAGAAAGGTGTCTTCTTCATGTGCATTAGCAGTCCTTGCCCAGAGAAAAGAACATTTGTAGCACTGCATGAACAGCCAAATTGGCCAGGTGAKTTTTGCCTAGCTGCTGTGCACACTGAACACTGGGTAGCCTCCCTGATTTGTTCTAAGAAACACTGAAAATAGAGTCCTACTGCTCTTTTCATTTTACACAAAGCCCTGAGGACTGCTCTAGCAATTTAACACTGACCTGTTGAATTACATTGCTCAGGAATGTTCCCTGGCACTGTTTAATTTACTAGTATAGGCACAGCCCAAGTCCCCCTAAGAAAACAGGCCTTGAAAGATCACGCAGCTGTGAGTAGTAAAGTGTGAGCAGAATGGAGTGCTGCAGTACCTGAGGGTGGAGGGGGTGCCTCTACCACTCTTGGGTTGATTTCCTGGGTGTTGTAAGTGTTTGCTGGTTGTTTCAACTGCAGAAAAATGGCTCAAGTTTTCAAAATGCACACAAGACACCATCTCTTCTCCTTTCATTTCCCTCCGTTGCAAATGAAAGCCTTTCTTGAAGGTTTTAGCTCTGCCTGAAAAGATTCAAAGGGATGACAGGATGGAAATGTGTCTGAGAATCCTTTTTTCTAGTTCCTGATAATGGCAARATTCCCGCTGATGTGAACGAACTTCTACTGCTGTAGATTTACTGTACATTCTTAATCCCAACTACCCAGGGGCAAGAACATCCTCAAATAGTTGCATGTTCTCCATTTCCTAACAAGYAATACTTTTTCTGATTTAAAAGCAAAAATCTGTAAGGTATGACTTTTTGAACCAGCTCCTYTGAAGCGAATGGCTTTTCCACTTTCATGCAGATTCAAATTCTGGAAGTACTGCACCAGTTCTTCTATTAATAATCTGCTCTTGCTTTTATCAATCTCCTCTCCAGCACAAAAGCTCATCTGCAAACTATTAGAGTCCCACCTTTGGAGCTCAGACCAGAACATCTGTTGCTTGTGAGTGGGTTTGATACCAGTGAGAGTTGACTGCATCATCCATCAGATTTATAATTTTAAGGGGGAGAAAACCTGCCCAGCTGAACATGCTGTAGAAAGCATACTTGTCCCTTAAGTAAATAGACCTCTGTTTGAATTTCCTTTCAGTCTGGAGACAAACTAAATAAAAATCATGGGCTTTAACTGCTACCAATAAATCACCCTGCACCACTGTTGTCAAAGTGGGCAGACAATATAATTTCAATATTTCCYGAAAAGGACATACTGGAAAAACCCACGTTTTTCTTTCATCTTTTCAGTCATTATTTGGATCTATTATCTGATTCATTATTAAGCATGTTATAGTTTGGTTTCCAGTTAATTTTATATTTAAGGATACAGAGGTGATATTTCTGTGTAAAGTATTTMGGCATGTTCTTCTGCTGTGTGCTGCATTAAAGCAATTCTTTGCTGTAGAATTTGTTTTGGTGAGAATACTTGTGTTCAGAAGTCAGAATCTGCCCACTGGAGAATATTTTTAAAAGTAAGTGAATCACTATTCATTTACTTTTAAAACTGTGGTGCTTGCAATAACTTTTGTTCCCTGTTSACTTATAGGAATAGGTTATGTTTGCTACAATAGTCATCAAGAAAAATACAGTACCAAGCACTTCTTTAGGTGTTTAGTTCCAAGACTTCATTCAAGACAGCAAGTAGAAGCCTGTTTCACAGCACTAGAAGTCTTGATAACAGATAAGCAAGGACATATCTGCCACGAAAGATGTGACCATGTACTCCCAGACCTCCCAAGACTGTTAGGAGTGTTGCAAGCACTTCTGTAGGCACACTTGAGAGAATTAGACTAGCTGAAATCTTTCATTTATAAAAGTGCTTGGTATTTTGTCCCCAAATGTCAGCTTGCTCCATGCAGGCTTCACCTTGGCACGTTAGCTGAGTCTGGTTAGAGGTGCTCAGCCCCACAGCAAGGCTTGGCAGTCCTGGCTCCCSGAGTTTGAAGGCTTCTGCTCAGCTGGGAGCACTGGCAGCCCTCACTTGCTCCTGGCTCCAAATATTTGGCTGCAAAATTTACTCAGCTGCAACTACAGAGCAGCACTGGATGCTGGACAACAGTGAAAATCACTTGCTTTTGCTTGCAAAAATSACGAGCTTGCTTGCAAAATTATTGACTGAACTTGCTCTGCATGGAAGGATACTCAAGTAATGTTTTATGGATTGCAACACACAAGTAATAAGAGGTTATTTTCAGACAATTTGCTGGAGGAAGAATCTACATTTGTTAAACAGTTATTGCACAGGCAGCATTAGCAGTTCAATAAAGCTTCCTTAGTTCTTTCAGAACTGGTCAATAGAATGTCAAGAGAAATGGAGGCAAAAATGGGAAATTATCTCGTTCAGGGGTATGGTGAAGATGTATGACTTTTTTATAGTCAAAGTCTCCCTCCATTTTAGGGAAGGATTACTCTGAGGTACCAGAATATAGAGTATACAGCTTGTACCTGCATCCATGAACCCCCAAGCCTCAATTTATTCTCTGATTCAGAGCTTAGAAGGCTCTGAATAGAGAAAACGGACACTCTGAAGATAAAATGGACACTYATATTCAGACTTCAGTGATGTCTATTCCAGAGATTGACTAGRGAACAAAGAAAGTCTGTGGCAACATATTTCTGTCATCTGCTTGCTCTAATGTGTACAAGTGTGCAGTCAAGAGTTCTCTATTGTGTCTAGTACATTACACAGTTAAAGAAAAATATAATGTGCCCTTGCCAACCTTGCTTTGCTTATGAACAAAAGTACAGAGAGGAAAAAAAAAAAAAAGGTAAGAATTACAACAAGTATAACTACTGAGGATGTTGTAGCATAAGTTCCTAGCAGAGACCTATCATGCCCTTGTTCAAGCTGAGTTAGCACAAAGTCTTCTTTCATTCATGAAAAGAAATAAACTTAGGTACTTCAGTTATTGCTGCTCAGTAACTGATTAGTTTGCAGTATAAAATAAGTGCAGCTCCTGGGATGCTTTGTTCTGGCTGCTCCCCTCATGCTTTCACTTGACTTCTATTTTCAGAAAGTGATATGTTCCTTTCCTTGCCCTGAYGGGTGAATGAAAGCTCGGTTACCAGCGCAGGAGTTACCGCTGGTGAGGAAACGTTTACTCAGAATAGAAGTATTGTGCCACCAGCTGTGCTAAATTGCTGCCTCCGGGCTATTGCGGGACAATTCAAGCCTGTTGTAAAAYAGATAGCAGGAAGGCATGTGTGTTGCCAAGGAAACCCTTGGCTGCCAGTGTATTGTATAAATAACACCGGAGTGGGGAAGATGTGGCTAGCGGAAGAGTGGGGATAAAAATGAGGTGCCTGGCATGTCCCGGTGTCTGAGAGAGGGTCGTAAGGAGAAGCAAGGAAACAGATTTACCAGCAGAGCAGTTGATCTTTCTTCAGCTGGGAAAAGCAAGGAAAACGGAAATACAGAAATGACTGGCCAAGAAAATAGAGGCTGTCAGTAGTATTATGACCATGATGGGCAAGTCCAGGCACTGAGGGTGGAGAAGCAAGTGTAGTCCCTGCACCTTCTCATACTCACTAGAGGAAAAGAGGCTGSTGTAAATCACTGCTGGATTTGCTCAGAGCTATGCAAGAGAAGAGGCAGATGAAGGTTGTATTGACAAGTAGGAAAGTAAGGGAAATATAAAAGAGGGGATTATCATATATCTAAGCATTGAGACCGATTCGAAACCAAGAGCAAGGCATTTATGTTCTCCAAAGATAATTGTGTATAACTTCTTAAGGTTGTGGACAAGGATGCTACTAGAAGTCAAAGAAAAGCAGCATGCAGTGAATCCAACACACTGCACATCACATGTATGCCAAGACAAGAGGAGTGTGTGCTGAAAGCTTGTCTCTACCTCTAGACCTTCCAGAGAGTGTCTGTAATTTATCAGCAATTTCAACAGTCATTAGTGAGGTAGTCATAATATCTGTCATTCATTTTATGGGCTTTAGTGATTCATGCATAGAATCTGAGCACTGTGGTGCTGTGAGAAGTACAGCTTGGGTGGTGGGGTCTGCCAGAGAAAGGAAAAGGCTTACAGCTCAGGAGAAGGGCTGAGTTCCTTCCTGCCAGAGATGGGAACAGGTCATTTCATACCTTACATGAGTCATTCAGTAAAATGTGATAACACTGCTGTCCCTATAAAGCAGCTTGAGCTATGGGTCAGAAGAGTACTCTGTGAGTTGACAGCATTATTAATTTCAGTCCTAATTATGTGCACAGGTACTTCAGGGCAAATGAGCAACAAAAGTACTTGCTGAGCTATGGCACCCAGGATGCCCCAGCATGTGCTCTGGTCACAGTGACCAGAAAGATCTTGCTGATCTGGACTCCTTTCATACTGCAGATGGTTACAGCAAAGGCAGACTGGATGGGAGGCAGCAAGCACTTGACACTTGGGATCACTGCTGTTCACCTAAGGCAACTGGCTTTGGTCACTGATGAAATGTGTTGTTGTTCCTAAACTGTACCAGCTGCCCCAGCTGCCACCTGWGCTCTGTGAAAACCCACTGCTCTTCCAGTAGGATGATCTGCCAGATTCCTTCTGACATCTGGCTATCATTGCTAGCAGGCATCCAACACCCTGCACTGATGACCACAGTGTGTGTGACGTTGCTCTGTAGGGCATTTTCCAGGCTGTGGGCATGCATCACTCAGCTGCTGAGGGATGCAGATCCTGGCCTTGCTGATGCCCATGGTTGTGAAAGGGAGACAAAGAAGTGGCTGCAGGCAGAGAAGCACACTTGGCTGATCTCTGGTGTGTCCTCCTGCCATGAACAGAAAGGCTCAGGATAAGGCAAGAAACCATTTCAGTTTGCAGCCTCAGTCTCTGTGMTCACATTTCAAGCCCCAAGGAATTTGTACTCATTGCAATTCATATTATTTTATATTAAATAATATACTTGTATTTTTTAAACTTARCCAGTGCCTTCCATTTTTGTTCTCCTGTAGCTTTTTTTCTTTTGTATCATAAGATCTCACAGTTCTAATKGTCTATTTAACACCCTTGTGTGAGGGTTGTTGGTCCCTTTGAAGCATTACAGAACAGGACYTTAGCATGGGAAAACCACTTCTGACTGTGGAARGACTACTGTGGAAATCTGCTCTGTATAATATTCAGAACTGAACCTATGATGTTCAGAAACATTGTGAAACTAAGTCCAGGCGTTTGGAAACACCTTCCAAATGCTTCAACCAAGTTAGGAAGCACCTGGTTTAACAAAAGTTGTCCCATTCAGGAACTTCATCAGGTCTCCTCACAGACCAGGGTAAATGAATGAACCTTTAAGGTATTTTGCTTTTGGAAGCTGTCATGCATTATTCAGCACTGTCATATTTAGTGCTTATACAACAGCATTTCCTTGAAGTGGAAGTCACAGTTGCTGGATTTATGATACAATTTCATGAACTGGGCAAGCTTCAGAACATATTTTAAAGTGATTTGGGGAGAAAAATGCTTAATTTATTAAGTAAGTTACAAACAAAGCTATTAACTTTCTGCAATAAATTGTTTTATTTTTCAATTAAGCTGGAAATCATTTACCCAATTTTACCTTAATGAATGAATTCTCCAAGTGAGCATCCATTAAAAAATATTTCAGAGCAAGTCATTTTTGCTAAAAGGGATGGTGACTTTTTTTCCTGTTTCAAGCATGTCATTGCTTTCTGAGGTATAAGATGGAGAATCTAGGATGAAATACATACTTGCAATTAAAAGTTTATGCCACTATCAGAAGATCTTGGGGATTCTTTGCCTTTCCAGACTATTGGTCCCTATTTTAACAAAATAYTTATGTCTAGATARTGCTACACTATTACATTCAYTTCTCTGGAATTATAATAAATACTYACTTTGTTCCATTTCATTTCAGTACTCAATACTGTCAGACTCTGTAAACTGCTGCTAGAAATCCTACATTCTTTAATATTAGTCTGAATTGTTCCTTTAATTCAGTTTCATTTTGCTGTTTCTACACAGGTAATAAATATYAGTTTTACAGGAAGAGTTCTTTCATGTAGTAATTTATAGACATAGGGGATTTTAAGCTTTGGTGAGTTCCGAATTCCTCAGGTGAAAAATATTAGAATAATTCTCARTGGAGAAGCTGGTAGGTCTCATATACTTCTTGCTGGGCACTGAAAAATCAAGGATTTTTTTCATTTTTATTTTGATGAGAAGAAACAAGCAGTTTACRTGATTCCTGCTTCATGGAAATTTAAATATTTCTGACAAATCACTACCTTTTATTTGCCAATAAAGCACGTTCCAATTTTTTAGTATGAATTTTGGTAAGGTTTCAGATATTCAGTTCCAGACTAGTGAAAACCCAGAGATTTCACATTTTCTCCTCTAAATGAGTGATTCCTATTTATTTCCTCTAACATCAGCAGACCTTTTAAATGCTGAGGTTTCAAAATTTGTTATGAATTTTGTCCTTGCTCTGGTGATCGTTCTGAATGGTAAAGTGCAACCATTATAATATATGATACAAGACTGGCAGTCAGGGAAGTGGGATGTTGGGTGAAACCCAGGTCATGCTTTATCTTGTTTTATTGTGGATTTGAGTGGGCCTAAGACTTTACTTCTCTTCTCAACCTTGAGTTATATCTGAATCCATGAAAAGGGTTCTGATGAATTAAAATGGCTGAGGCTGAATTTGGATTGCTGGACTGAAGAGACTTACAGCCAAGACTGCCACTCAGTCCTAGAACACTTTTGCTGAAGAAATGGTGACGGTGCAGAGGGCTTAAGTGCTTGGTGCAGTGGAATTTTCCACTCCTGCTGCACAAGTCATCTGATGCATACTGTGTATCTACACTGTTGAACTGTTCAAGAGCAGCAATTGGCCCTGGTTCCTGCTCCCAGGGCATTCAGTGCTGACTGGTGCACAAGAACAATGATCCAGGTGAAGCGAGTAACAGAAACATCTGTGTATGAAGAGGCCAATTGTTTCAGGTTGGSTTTGTCTTGTCTTTAGTTGTTTTTAGAGGCTACATGTTCTGACAGGGGCCAYATATCAAATATAACGCTGCTAGTGGACTTCATGGAGTGACTTTTGTTATTCATGACATGTTTTCRTTTTCTCTTGACATTCAGCTTGTCAAAAACCACCTTCCTGAAGTTAAAAAAAGTCAAATAATCCTTGTGAAAAGGCAGAAATAGAGAAAAGAGAATGATTATATATGCAAACATATGCAAACAAACCCCTAATGAATTCTTAAAGACTCTCATTATAAAAGCGCATTACAAAACACAAACAGATCAGTACTGAGGTGTGTGACTGCCAGAGCTCTCCTCCACCAGAGGCACAGTGAAATTCCTCTTTCCTTTGCCCAGTCAATCTTTGTATCCTTTCTAAAAAGCATTCTCAAGTGCATCTCTCAAAATCATTTCAGGCAGCTGCCCCAACTTTCCCTTGCCTATCAGTTGTGCTTGCACATTAGCCTCCTTGCCTTCAGAAGAAGTGAAAGGCCAAAAGTCCACAGAATAAACTGCAGATGAGGCAGACTAATTGGTCTCAAAATCGAAACATATGGCTTCTTTCAGGATCTTGACTTTTTAAATACTTGTTTAAAGTAAACATTTGCAATTCCTCATGAAAGGCACTTTCCTCCCCAAATCCTCTTGACCCTCAGTGACCTTTCTTACCAATTGCACACTGCTTCACCCTTGGGGATGATTAAATCTCGAGAGGCTTTTTTTCTTTTCTTCTTTTATTCCCCACATTTGTCTCAGAGGACTAACTTAAGAACTGGCTTGAAGAAAGCTAACCTGGGTCAGAAGGACAGAAACACACCATAGGCCCACCTGAGCACCCCACAYTGGTGTCTGAGGTTAAGGCTGGAAGGGAAGGCTCACTCCCACCATCACAGAACTTTGTATTTAAAAAATGGACTACAAAAAATAAKCACCAAACACTGATTCACCAAAGCTATGTTTTTGAGCTAATCTTTGAACTGAAAGCCAGCTTTTGTGTCCAATGAGCAGAGAGGGAGCAGGGGAGCAGAGAAAAGATGGCCCGAGGCAATGTCATCACTGAGACAAGATATTTTAAAAAATATGGCCTATGGCTGTTGTCTCCTCTGACAGAAAAAGGCTGACAAGAGTGATCAGCTCCAGGCTATAATCACTGGTGCAGGCAGGCAAACCCTCTGTGTTTGTMTCCAGGGTGTCAGTACATAAAAGTTGATCCAAGTCTCTCTAAAGTCACTTTATTTATAATTTGTGTGYCAGGCTCAAAGTCACTCCCAAGTCCTGGTACAGTTGTTGGTTAGGCAGTGTCAGAGCTTGTGCAGCTGCTCATGCCCTGGCACAGAGAGCCTGGTGCTTGCTCACAGGACCAGGAGGAGCTGTTGCCCGAATCCAGGCAACAATTGTTCCAACCTTTCTTTACATTCTTGTTTGCCGAGAAGCTGGGAAAATTAGTTCTTGTAAAGAGCTTAGTTTTCAAAAGCTCTTCTGCCTAACACTTTTGTCTGTCAAATCAGATGCCAGCCTGCTCCTCCCATCCCCAGTGCATAAATAAAAACATCCTGGTGGTGCTGCAGCATGTGACAGGCAACGCCCACAGTCCAGGGCCCCGCGGAGGCAGCAGGAGCATCCCCACGTCCCTGTGAGCAGATGAGTGAGAGCCATGAAGGCAACAAAACATCGTGCTGCCATGCACAGATAGCCACATGGAGAAGAAGGCTGGTGAATCAGCTGGACCTAGAGAGATCTGCATTTTCAGCCAGGTCACACAGCCTTGTGCGGCATTGTGATGTTCCTGCCTCTCATGTGGGGAAATTTCTAGCCCTGTACTCCCCATAAGCTGTGCAGCTGGGGATGGACTGTCTACAGTGCATGTGACATTGCAACACATACACTTGCCTAAGCCTGCTTCAACCTATCTGCTGAGCAGGTCTGCTTTATGCAGACTGAAYAGCTATCTTGTCTAAATAGAGAGAATTTTGCTGGGTTTTGTTCTCTGGTGAGTGCTTCAGCTTGACTGCTTTGTTCCCCATTGTCTGTCAGAGATTTCTGTACCAGAGCAAGAAGTCCTACGCTGAGACTCCAGCAAGCAGGGCAAGAACCTGCAAAGCCAGGTTTGTCTAGAAGATAGTCGGTGCCTAGGTATGAGCATACACTATGTGCGCAAGGCACCTCTTTTCACCAGTGATTCATCAACCCACAGGTCCAATAAAGGATTCAAAGGGAAAAGAGACATCTCTTTTACAGAGGGAGGACTCTACATCACAAAGACCTGAGATGCGCAGGAGTTCCTGATTCCACTGGTTTTGAATTAGGACCTTGATTCCAGACGTCACATGTTGACAGGAAGTATCCTCACTTCTGCATGCTGGATACTCTGTCTTCTTGGCTGAATTTGTTTCCAGTTTGTGTAACTCAGGACTGAGGTAATATACTTGGCTTGCCATGTTGCATCTTTGACAAGTGCTTTAACCACCGTGCTAATAAGGTTTTCTGGTCTGATTAATGTTTCTGGTTCTTGAAGGGTGGACTTCACTTCAGAGGAAGAGATTATGTCTCATTTCCGTAGCCTAAATGCTACCTCTCCCAGCAGATCTGCATTCTGGCCCTTTCTGAGCAAGGGAAAATGGGGTCTCCTGGGTTGCAGGAGAGTGCCTTAAGTTAGGAGGGAAAACAATGTCAGCAGTTGCTTGTTATCAGGGAGAYGATCTGAGAAGATGAAGTAGAGAGTGTCCTTCAAGCAACTGGTGGGGAAAAGCGGAGTCTGAGCATCCCTCTAGACCTTAGGCATTTGTCTGGTCTCTGTACAGCTTGGCAGTGTCAGAATGCAACTTGTCCAGGTTGATGGAGAAAGTATTGGGAGTTGAGAGCATTYGGGAGTTGATTGATAACCCAGGATCTGAACAAACGTCTAAAGCTGGATCTAACAAAGTACTGATTTAAGGCATCAGAGTGACCTCTTCTGTGGACCTGCCCTTTCATACCTGTCACCAGGTGTGCTTTTCTGTTAGAAACATATGCTCATTTCTGTTTTCTCTCATTCTCAARTATTCCCRTTTGTCAGACCCCAATTAACAAGAGACTGTTGACATTAAAAATCACATTTGTACATGAAGGATAGCCTAATACAAGACACTGGGAGAGTTTGCTGACACTGTGAGAGCATTACTTCAAATTATCTCAGTCTTCAGCAAAAAAAGTATTTGGATGCCCATTTATTTAGTCAAGGAATAAATAGGAGATAATTAAGTGAATAATGTATTATCATAGGATTTAGAGATAGAAATTGAACCCATATTAATCAGACTCCTTCTGGACATGCTCTGGTGCCTCATTTCTTCTCCCTCTGCACAACACAGGATTGCCTCTCAGCTGTGCCCTAGGTATGACTGTAGCAGAGGCCTAGAATTGATATAGCCCACCTAATAGGATGCAAGGGTTTATCTGATCCTAAAAGCAAGAATCAATGTACAAGCAYGTCCTAATGCAAGGGCTTGCTGGGACTTGACTGAATATATTTATAAGCTTATTTGTCAGGTTTTTTTTCATAGGCAAGGTCTCATATCTGCTGCATCCAGCCATAGAAGCCAGCAAATGTATTYAAAAAGTATTCAACATCATATGCCAGAGAGCTGCACATCCATTCTATAGGGAACATTTCTTCACAAAGCTGAATGCACACATGCCTGTGCACACTGGTTATCTTTGGTGATGAAGTTATCCCTTCAATTTTTTCCCCCTTAAAGGATCCAACATTTTATCTCACATTAACTTAAGTCCTGGAACTAGGTGGGGAAAATTCTCTCCTGCTTGCTGATAATGAGGCTCCACTATCTCATTTTCAGTGCAGGTGATAAGGAGATATGCATAAACTTGTGTCTGACTATATCTAGTCTGTGGGTCTGTCTTTTATCTATATCTTGGTATGACTGGAGTGTGTTCTATCTAACTCCTTGCWGACTGCATGCCTGGGTATTTTGCCCAGAGATTTGGGAAAGTTGTGCCMAAGACCTCCAAATTAGGCTCCAAGTCAGGAGCTTGGGTGAGGCCAGAGCATCCTCTTCTGCATGGTCCTCCAGAGGGGTCACACAGGGAGCTCATGAAGGGCTACCCAGCAGGGAGAGCATCCTGAAGCTCTGCAGTATAAGAGTAAGTTATTATTCAAAGCTTTTTTAAGAAAATACTACAGTTTCAATCTGAATTGAGGTTCCACTATACTTTCAAACACTGAGACTGCCACTGTATCTGTTCGATGAAGACGAAAAAAAAAATTATAAACTAACTTGGAAATAACTCACCAAAGATGTGCAAAGCAGTTTCTCCATCTAAGTTATCTCTTTAGGTGCAGATAAGAAATTCCTTCTTCTACACTCCCACCCAAAACCTCATCATGGACCATCAGTGAAAACAACTCTCCCAGCCTCCAGAGAGGTGAGGCAACTCCGCTGCCTAGCAGTGACATTATCGCATTCATACATGGATTCTCAAATCAGTATGGTTCAGTTAGTGTTGAGTGAAGAGAGCATCCWTCCCTGGGGCTGTCCCTCAGCCTCCAGGCTTCCCTGCTGTCTACTCCTGACCTCTAAGAGAATTCTTTTAATCGCAGAGGACCGGGCTGGGAGGAGGCTGTCCCGATCAGTGTCAGACACATTTTCTCTGACTAATTTGGCAATACAATATAAACAAAAGACACACTTCATGGAAAAGGCATGAGGCACACCCTAACCCCAGTTGCTCTGCACACTCGCCACCCTGCATACGAAAAGGCTGCATAGCTAGACTATTTCCATTAGCTGAAGTAAACACTACTTGAGTGAAAATAGGATGGAGACATGCCTCCTATTGAAATATTTGAGTCCTTTCTGAAATAGGGATCTTTCAAATGTTTACTGTCTTTTTCCTGAGACTCTGTTTATGGTTACTATTAGTATCACACAGTAGTGGTGCCAGCCAGCACCCCTCTATTTTACATTAATGAGATTTTGAATGGACTGGTGCAGATCCTCTGGCAGGGAGAATAAAGCTGRTGGAAAAAACAAATAGCAATTTTGTTTATAACCTGAGACTTTCATTTTAGTGGTAATAAAACTTATTTGCTTTTAAAATTGATACTGCCATAGTTTTCCTTTGTCTCAGCTTTTTCATCTCCCTTAAAACCGAAACATATTTTGGCTATTCTGATAATCAGAGAATCAATATGAAAAAGACTGCTACATCTCCAAATTGTGTATCAGCCATAGCCCAAAGGCTGATTCCTGGGCTGAGAAAGATGTCTAGGAGGTGCCTTCTCACCTTTCATTGCCCTTTGAAATTCCAGTCCCTGCTGTTATCTGCACCATTGACTGCAGCCCATAAACCTCTTTGCAGAATGGGATTAGCAGGAATACTCATCACTTCTCACATTTTTTTTWAATTAAGGTGAGTAGAACATGCATAGGGTCCCAAGCCCGTGCTAAACAATGCACAGTCAATGATCTTGCAGCCTTCCCCAGCAGCAGCTTTAACTGGGGCTCTTCTTTTAACTTGCTGTAAAGCACATTCTCCTCACCAGAAATGATGAGTTTTACTCCGGTTTTYTCACTGGTAGTCTGTGAATGGATTGCATATGTAGAAGCTTTTCCAGCAGTCAGTGACAGCCATTTCTACAGCTGTGCTTTTGATGCTGAATCCTGCAGTGTGGCTGWGCTGGTAGAAATTGAGTGAGTGATGCTGCAGGCAATTCACAGTGAGAATTTCTCACTGTGGTAAGGAAATTCAACCGTGAACAGTCTCGAGTGTAAAATCTACATTAATATACACCTGCCTGAAAAYTGCAGTTAAACAAACCATACTCATTTTACTGACTGAGTTTTAGATGGTCATTGAGTGCTTGGGGTCCTTGGCATCTCACTGGCAAAGGATGAAGCACAGGGAGCCTGGATTTCTGCACCAGCCCTCTGTGAAGCTGTACATTGCTCTGTGCTCCAGAGGGCACTGGCTCAAGCCTTCACACAGGCAGGAAGGACAGGGATCTGAAGTGAAAGGGACAGTGAAGAGCAGRATCTTCAGGTGTTTGCCACCCTCTGAGCTGTTCTCTATTGCCAGAAAGCTGAGCAGTTGCTACGAGTTTCTGAGCTGAGCAGCAGCACAACTTCATTCCTGGCTGCTTTTTTTTCCTCAGCCAACACTGCTGTTGTAATTTTAACTCAAAGGTCTGCTCCYATGATACTCACATGCTTTCCACTTTGATGACAAATAGGAGATCAGTTTGTGGATTGCTGAATATAYCAAGTTCTGCTTTGATATTCTGGCCATCTGCAGCCAACCTTATCCCTGGTTATGCACAAATGGAAGAGCTGCCTCCAGCCACAGCCTGAGCTGACCCTTGCATCTTTCTCCATGTCTTGTTACACTCTCAGTCCATAACAACAGCCCTGATCTTAAAGGAACACAAAAGTTGTATTTATAAGGAATCTTTTCTGGGTGATGGAAGTTTCTGTAACCCTGAAGCTGTACAGGTCCTATTAGGATGCTGCTGAGGATCACATCCTAGTTTTATTAAACCTGGGCTTGGAGCTAAATGAATGCCACTCCACAGCATTGATCYGTTTTGTAATGTGGACACAGTGAAACTTCTGCCATCCAAACACCCTGGGAGTTTTCTTCCTCAAACAGAAAGGCATAATACCTCCCCAAAACTGAGATGTTGCACAGAAACCTTTGCAAGGCTTCCAGATGCAGTTCTGATTTGAAGCAGACCAGCGATAAAACTTCAGATAGGTAGATTACAAAGTGAGTTTGCTTCTACCTTACCTTGACTACTCTCTACATGTGAAGTACTAAAGAACTTTGCTGCTAAAAGTTTTCAAAAAGATTCATCTCTCAAATAAAGATCTATCTTGTTGCTAAGGGAAAACTCTAAAAATGACTGATTTCACTAGAACAAGCACAAGTTATCATTGTGTGCAACTCACAGCAAAATTCAGCAGTGTGAAGGGATCAATGGGGAAGATGAGAATATAAAGCAGCTAAAATCTATACTACTATGACTGTATACTAAAAATTCCTGTGCATGAATTATGTGATGTAAYGAACATCCAACTGAGGATTTCAGCCACAATTTTATAAGCTTTGAGTGGTTCTAAATAAAGTGGAACAGAAGAACAGAGCCAACAAATAGTAGTCATATTTCAGATAAGTTTCTCTTACTATATATATACTTTAAAAGAGCATGAATGTTATTATGTAGAAAGAGAAGAACAAAGATTTATGCTGTTTACAGTAATGTGAAGAACAATTTTGGCTTTGGATGTTAACAAATCWCTGTTGTTTTAAATTTGTTTTAAATTAAACTCTGACCTATCTACTCACTGCTGCACCCTAATCACTGTAACATGGTCTGCTTTGGTTTTTTTTTGCAGGTTRATGTAGCAAAAGAAGGCAGCACACTCCAGACTGACCCCTGAGAACAGCTTTGCAAATTGGTGTTTCACATCTGTGYCTGCAATTAGACAGTGGTAACCACAAATTAACCTTTCAGGGCAGTTTCATGCCTTCCAAAACTCAGATGGCTGCAAAAGTGATGTGTCCAAGCTCTAAACACATTGCTGGCATTCACAGGCACAGCTGTGGAATCAGAGAGCTGTTTTCAAAACTGTGGCCATAAATGAGARAAGAATTACTTTTTTAGCTGATGGAACAAATGTTGACTTAGTTGAATGTAGTACCTGTAGTTCAAAGGTGAATTAAACAGACCAGRAAAAGGGCACATGGCTTGAGGCCATATGGGTAAACTCTTCTACCCTTAAACAGGTTTTCAGATCTAAATTTTCTATTTGGAACAGACTCTGGCCCATTCTGCCTCCCCAAAAAAYGTGTCCATTCCTTTTCTGGGAGAAGCTAACCAGAATGAGAGCAGCTGGGAAGCCTGATATGCACATAGCACTGTCTGAGCCAGTGCCCTGGCCCTGCTTGGCTCACTCATGTAAATGCAGACACCAGTGACAAGGGATGATGCAAGAGTAAATCGTGGCTGCCTCACACAGCCCCAACAACACAAGGCATCCATTTGGTGGTGTCAGGAAACCTGAGCCTGTCCTGTAAACTTTCTGCTATAGAGCAGCATGGGGCATATAAGGAAAATGTCCTAAAGCCCTTCCTCCTTTCCTTGTTATTGACTTGCTTTGAAAGAGAGGAAGAGAAAATAAGGGGAAAAAAAAAAAGGCATGCATCATGTAACAGCAGAAATACTGACCTTGCACAGGTTTACATAAAATATTAACTYAGTGTGTAGGGTATAATCTGACCTGACCACAAATGGGATCTTAAAAACACTTTTGCAGCCATATAAGAGTTTATCATTGATTCAGGAARGTCTCCTTCAGTGTGTGCTTTAAAAGATAATAATGCAATTGATCCAGGCTATTTTTAATAGGACTTTCAGAGTCATCTTTTCTTTTTTTTTTCAAAGAAACCTGAGAGACTGACCAAATCCTAGATATAATCCCTCTAAGCCTTTAAACAAAAGGGCAATATTGACACAAGGACATGTATGTACAAAGCAGGTAAGTAGTGATAAGGAGGTACCCAGGGGGAACAGCTTTGTGTGGAAGGAGCAGGTGAAACATTGCACAGCAGCAGGGGATGATGTGGTGTTACAGTTGCAATAGCCAGGAACTGGACTTTGAATCCAGTGAATATTGCCCCACTCCTGTGCTCCTGTGACATCACTCTGTAAATAACTTCAAATTACACACACACACACACACACACATATTTTTATTATCGTGGGCCTTACACTGCCCAGTCTTTGCTCCTCTGCATCTCCTCTGTACAGAGAGAGAAAAATAGAAGAACATTCTTTCTTTAAAAGCGGTAGTGTTATATGAAAGAGAAGTTATCCACTTTATATATTCAGTCTCACACTGGTCTGGTAGGGATGTAGAGGACTAATACCACAGTTGTTTAAATGAAGGGTACAAGGAGACAGCTTCCATTTCCAATCACTAGACATTAGTAGCAGAAAGAAAAAAAAACCCAAAAACAAAACAGGAAAACAAGTAAATATTAAACACATAAATTTCCCAGAATAAAGAAGTGTCTCCACAGACCATAGCTGCTGTGCTCCCTCCCAGCAAGCTCTCTGGGTGCAGTTCACACACTTTTCAAGGTCTGAGACTATTACTGAAGGTAGTCTGAATATATCAAGAACATACCTCATTTTTGTAATATCTTAATAACAGGCTACAGTCTCTTAGGATATGCAGGGACATTACCTTCTGCTAYAAATTACAAGAATTGCTTCATTGTTTTCTTTGCCCTGAGCCTCTAAATACTCCCGAGGAGGAAGATGAGAGCCATCCATGGCCCGKGATGGCTGAAGTATTTGCATGTATCTGGGTCACCACAGGAAGCATTATTAAAAACAAGCACAAAACCAGACATTTTAATTGTAGATGTTCCTGAGGGTAGAAGCCTTTCAAAARCCCACAGACCACTCCATTACTGAGACAGGATGCAAGGGAAGCACAGTACTGTYGGGAAATACATTGCACACTTCCTCCSAKTGACCAAACCTTCTGAAAAGCAACTGAGCCTACTCAATTTAAGTACAGTCAAAAGAATCATCYGTCCAAACATAATTACTGCCTTAAGCAAGAAAACTATGTTCAAACTAGATAAAAGACTTTCTATGGATCCCAGCACAGCCTCAATTCTGCAGTCARGATCAAGGGACAACCAAATGCTAAGGAAGAGCAGAAAAATGAAGTTACCTTGTGCACTGCTACAGTARTTTGGCCTATACTTGCATTTAGCAGGTTTTCTTCTCACCCTAAGTGACAATGACACTTCTTTTTTTTCCACTGGAAAATCCCAGCTTATCAAAACAAGATTTCTGTTGTAATGCACTTACTTTAGCTAAATTTCTTTGGGACATCAATGACAGTGAACTACTTTCAGCTCAGAGAAGGGAGGAGAAACACTCCAGAAGATSCGAGCACCTGGGAGTGACAGTTCTCACCTTGGCCAAGAACAGAGTGGTTGGGTGAATTAAATTAACTGAAAGAAACAATGATTGGTCTTTGGCCTGGGGATGAGTTCCCTCTGGAGCAGAGTGTGGATGGACAGGAGGAGGCAGGAGGAGAGGCAACACAGAAACACCATGGGACATATTTGATCAAGCAAGCCTCATAKCTCAATTTTTTCAGGACTTGATTGAAAAAGGGCAATCCATGTCATGCATGGGTTGCAGGTTGCAGGGAAGGGCTGAGACCCAGCAGTAGCACCCCACCTATTCTACATATTTCTCAGACACCACTTCTTCACAGTCAGTATGTCACTGCAAATCAGAGCAGCCTTGTGTAGCTTTCTCCAAAACTCTGGCTTCAGTGGTAACCTTAGACCATAGAATTTCAGAAGGACGACTACTGCCAGGAAATAGAAAATAAGTGAGGTTATTTGTTTACAGAAGAAAAACATCTGGCTGATCTGGGAGTGGCATTTCTGAAAGACAGAACTTAGACAATAGTCTCCTGTGACCCTCAGAACAGCCTAGCACAGGTGTCCTGCCACGCTAGATTAAAAAGAAAGAAAAAATGAAGAAGGCAAAAAGAGAGGACTGTGGATTGAATATCATATTAATCAAATGAAGTAGTTGATGCTAAATTCAGGAGTCCTGTGTAGTTTAACAAGCACTGTGATCTCTTAATCTCCTAAGGCTAAGTCAAAACTGAAAATCTACTTTTCTGGTCCTTACCTATTTCCTTTCAACTGCCTGATGGCTTCCCCTCAAAAGGTGTGACAACATCATCCCTTCCTACTTCAAAAACTGCTTTTAGTTTATGAGTTAATAATTTACTAGAAGCCTCAGGTAGTTCTTCTTGGTAAAAAATGCATAGGCAATCCCTGCTGCAAAGTCAGCCCTGGCACAGTTACACCTCCACATCATCATTAAATTACCTTAAAGCTGCTCAGCACAAGGCAAAGASCCTGGCCATTGCATCTCTGCTTCATTAGCACTTGTTATCAATATAATCCACCTCCACTTGCAGGCATCCTAAAGGGCCTGAAACACTCACCTAACTTTTGCACCAAGACATGGAAAGCAAGTCTAAAATTGCTGAGAGCCTCTCTGATTTTGCAGCTTCTGCTCAGAGGATCGACATTGCTTGTAGGAGAAGTAGACCTTGGCGTATTTACTGTCAAAGCACATGGAAATTCAAGTGGATGTGCCTTTGCCACACTATGTGAGTAAAAGGGGACTGTTACTGTTGTATCATGTACCCATGCAAGGGAGGGTTGRGTCCCAGCTGAGCCATCCTGCTGAGTGAGGTCTTGGGGATCTTCAGTGAGGGGGAGTAAAAGAGGCCACTTTGCAGAGCAGCTTCCCAGCCACACTTGGCCAGCAGTGGTGGTGTRCCTCAGGGTGCTTAAGGCACACTTCCAACACACAAAAATGGTTTCCCATACAGAAATGCATGTCAGTGATGGGTCAGGGAGGGAGAATGTGAATCTTGGRCAAATGAAAAGAAATAGGTAAAGATAGCTAAGTATTGGTGAGGAAAGAGGTGAAGGTGGTCATAGGTATGGATTGCATGTGAGAGTTGAGGATTTGCTGCTTCCCTTTAAGCATTATCTCTCAGAGGCCAAGTCCTCTGCTCCCCAAAACTTGCATACTGATACTTTGTTGGTGTTTTATGCACGTCTTTTCCTGAGGCAGATCAAGTGTTTTCTTTTTCAGCTGGAAATTAATTTGATGACAGAATTCTTGACTTGGGTAAGTTTTACTGAAATGTAATTACAAAGGATATTCTTCAGGGAATGTATTCAGGGAGTACATTTTATAGGAAATCTGACTATTAATATCACACACAATGCATGACTGAAAGTTACTAGAGACTGTAGGAAAAATCTTATTTACATTACTTACATATTCAAATAGTAGAGGCAAAACATAATAAATTAAGCCAAATCCATATGCAGCTTCACTGAAACAAAGATTTTGTTATGTACAGTCTGAATGCTCTAAACATTCCATTTTTCTTCATAATTACATCAAATGCTTCCTGCCCCSTGTCCACTACATGGGGAGAACAAACTTTGTGTAAATAAACAAAATTTAGTTTGTATCTATTAATTTGCTTTACATATACAAACACATTGAAAACTATGAATAGTCTCATACAAATTTTGGAGGGGGTGCCAATGAATAGTAAGTGTTAAAATACAGACCTCATACATGTGTCTGTAAATATATGTACATATAACTGTTCTAAGCTAAAAATGAGTGGTGGCTCTAGCCTAGAAAGGGCAGTATATTGTCTAGAGGAGACTTTCCATGTTTAATAAAAGCTTTTTTTCATGTCATGCTGATTTAAAAACTGCAGCTGCTGCATTTGTTGGAAACTCATTATAATCTYGACAGTGTTTTATATTTGAATAACTGCAGTCCATTCTAACACTTTTTTTGCTCACRTGAGCTTCTATTACCATTACACAAAATACAACAGATTTTTGATAGAATTTGGAATGCATTAARAGGGACAGATGTCTTGAAGTACTTTGCTGGTGGTATGTATAGCATTTTAAAAAATCCTCAATAAACTATCTTTCTGAGCAATACTTCAATTATTTTTTTAATGGTCTCAGTCAGTACAGTTTATATAAGTACATGAGTCTCCTAGATGATGTGTAAACTTGAACCAGATTTTCAAGGATTGTTTTATGCATTTTTTGGTAGCTATTCCTTTTGTAGGTGATTACAAAAGTAAAAGAAAAACAAAACAACAAAAAAGGATTGACAGTTTCTTTATTTTCACAAATTCTACCTTGTAGCATTTTCTAAATTAAACTATGTCTTTCCTCTTCTACACTTTCCCACTTTCCTAACAATTATCCTTTTTATGAGGTGTAATATACTATCAATACCTTAATATAATTTTTCCTGTTACTTCTCCTCAGTCTTGTTCTTTATATCTTTTTCTATTATTTACACCCCTAGGACACACACWCTACTCACACTTTTTTCATGGCACAGATATTACACATTGAGAAGACAAGAAAATGAGGTCTACCACTCTTTGTCAAATCCCTCCTCAGCCCCAGACATCTAATACAAATTTAAGCCTTCACCAAATAAGATGCTCTTTAAAGAATTACAGCCTGCATAACCTATATTTTGACACATACAAGAGCCTGTGRCCGCAGCTGATAGAAATGAGAAGGCTTAATGCTGCACATGAACTAGTGGTGTACCTARAACTGTCCTGACAGATGCAGCCTTAAATTGCATTTTTAATGTACTCAAATAAGCTGTACATAATTAGGATTAACATTGCTATCCCCTGACTGATTCATGATTAGTATGTGTGGGCTTTAATATTGCTTAGGAGAAGGATCRAGTGACCCTAATTGTATCCAGCTTGTCTATTTAGGTGCTTGATTATTTTCTGAAAGAGTTGTTTATATAAATAACAGTGAAGGGAAGCTGATCTTGTTCTGGTTAAGTTTCTTTTAAACATGGTGTAAATTACAATTTCAGTTATTCATGTATCTTGTAGAAATGTACTTCAAAATATTTCACATTAAATATATTAGAGATGATRAGGGAATGTGTGAAAAAGTAGGAAATGAGAAAACTTATTCATATACATCAGTATAATTACTCCAGCATGTAGAAGTGTTTCTTCATCTTTCAGCTAAATATTTTCTTTTCCAGTTCACTGTTAAAGCAAACAGAATATGTATGCTTTTTATCTTATTGTTGATTAAGAAAACCCTCCTAAAACCCTGCACCAGACCTCAGAAGCATCATTGTGCAGCCACAAAAGCTTTTTATTGCTAATTGTAAAAGCAGGGCAGTCTCCAGCAGAGAGTTGCTGGGTTGCTGACTGATGCCTTGACAGATAACAGACAATCAGTGCGACACTCCAAGATTCCCGGTGGAAAAACAAAAGACGCTTAATTTAGGAACAACAACCAGGCATCCACTTAGGGATACCATTATGCACTGGGAAGGACTCCGTGCCACACAGACATACAATGAGCTCGCTGCAAAGTAGGGAAAGCGTTTGCCCGAGAAGGAATGGCCATGACACTCATTAAAAGCCCCTAACCCTTCTTTCCCAGCTCGGGTGGGGCTGTCCAGTGTTTACACAGCCGGTCTTTGCAACAGTGCAGAGGTCGACTGTGCTCACTTGGATATCCAGACTTATTCTAAGGCATTTTCTCTCCAGTTTGTCAAAAATGGGACTATTGGATATTTCAGTCCTCTTCCTCACTGTCGTGGGAGGGTGACAGCAATGAAGGTACCACAGGTGAGGCATGAGCCATCRGGACACTGCAGACATGTAACAAAGGACCAACGATTAATGGGATTTCTGAAGCTTCTCRTTAGCTTATTACAAACAGGCTGTGGCTGGATCCTTTTTCTCTTTTGAACATAAATCTCACACCAAATGCAGTGCAGGAGGAGTATGAAATAAAGCATTGTTATGCCAGCAAAAGGCAAGTTTTACTGAAACCAGCAAGGTGGACCTAAGCTTGGTATTTTTGCTTACTCCATTAACAGCCCCTCTTCACCCTTCATCAAATCTCTGGTGTTATTATTTTTATTACATGGATTGTATGTGGCAGACTGTGATGGCAGGAACATGCCAGCCACAAGCAAAACCGTGCAGACAGAAGTAGGTGCAGGCAAAGGGGAAGAGGGGGTCTCTGCCCTACAACACCAACCACATACCACAGGAAAGCTTGGGCAGATGCCAGGGAAATGTATGAGAAAAATAGAGGTTGCCAAAAATTTAGCAAGCAACCGAGGGAGGCTGAGATCCACAGATCTTTTAGAGCAGGAGCTGGCTCATTTATAGTGCATGAGAAATTCAGGGTAGGGCAGAGCTATCAAAGCAGCTCTGAAAATRCAGGGTCTCTGTGCACAGCAGTTTGGCTGCTGTCATTTGTTTTATTAGGTCTTTWGCTTTTCACTTCACTCCAGCCTTTTCAAACTCTGCTGTCTCACTGAGCACGGAGCTGGATGTGAACACTATTGCCTTATGGAATTCTTTGTCGCTGCAGAACATGGGAAGAGGAAGTGAGGGATAAAACACATCCAAACTCTGATTGGCTACAGGAAAGACTTGCTCCCTCTCCTGCTGACTGTGCAATTAAAGCCACACCGAGTCTACCAGTGCCTCATGGAGCACTGTGATAGAGGCTGGGCATAGCCAACAGCTTGGAATTAAACCAAAGGCAGGTTTGTCCAGACATGGAAARGGGGCGTGTGGGGGAACAGATCTGTCAGACCTTCAGCATGGAATCACATCAGCTGAGAAATTTCTGGAGAAGAGCAGGGGCTTTGTCAACAGATAGCCAAAAAAGCTATCTGAGGAATACTTACAATGTGACAATAAATTACTGACTGGGCTGARGTTTGGTAATCCCAGGCAYTCTGCATCTGGTACAATGGCAAAGCTGATTGGAAAACTGCTTCTCCCCAGTATGCCCATGCAAGTATGTGCAGCTTCCTCACTATTATCTAGATGCTCTGCAGCACGCTCGAGAGAAATGTCAGTTTTGAATCASCTGGTAGAGTGGAACACAAGCTATGTTGAGACACAAGCAGTGACCTTTTGACCATGTTTGGTGGTTTTTAACACAGTGCTGGAATGTACACTGAACAAAGAGAACAGTTTCTATGAAAACAGGTGCATTTGAACTGGTCAACCAAATAGTGCTGAACAAAATAGAAATGCTGCTGAGATTCCTGCCAGACCCCCTGGGTGGGAGCTTTCAGTTCAGACCAGAGGAAGCTATCTCTTGCATAAGATACAGTTAATTCCTGTGGCACCCTATAGCTGAATGACCTGCCATCAAAAGCTGCCCTTCTCCTCTGGCATGCAGGAAGGTTGTCCCTTCCCATTCATATGTACACTAGGAGCTCATGGAACTTGCAGGAACTTGCTCTGAAGTTTGTTGTTATTTTTTTTTTTAACTCCCGAACAATATCCGAATGACATTCCAGAGCTGAAACAAACACAGCAGTGCAACACTCAAAACTATTCAGCAATTTTCCTTACAAGTTACAAAAGTGCACCTCTTACTAAAGGAAAAAGAATGCCTGTTACCTTTATTCAGCCCACCCAACGGAGTRTCCTGCTGGTAAAATCCCTGTCTGTGGGCCCATAAGCTTCTCCCTTTTAAACTTCTTTTCTTCAAGGTTTGCTTTTTTGTTTTTACTTTAAATCACGTCACAGGGCTTCAAAAACTGAGTACGTGTGCATGCCAGAGTAAATTTTATTGTAAATTTGGTTACTTACACATTTAGTTTCAGCAGATGAAATGAGATGCAGTACTGCATGCTTAGAGTCCACTTTTCACAGGGATGTTTGCAATAGAGATCTGAGTTCATTGTATGAAACTATGGGTAAATCTACAGAGGCTTGGTGGTAATTCAGACTACTGCAAGCAGTATGAAAACAGATCAGCTATGAAGGAATTAGAATAGTCATACTTGTGGGGAGGTCCCTGTAAAATAGGTATTTTTCCTGTTGATAGAGTATATGTGGGACTAGTAGACATCCAGGCTACCAAAGACATCCTTTCTATTGAATAGTTGTATGTAAGTGGAGAATGGAGCATTGTTCATGCCCCAGGTTTTGTAAAAAAATCAAAATCTGAGAATTTTTTTTTGTTTAATTTTTGCTTTATTTTTGTTCTGAATTAAAGGATGTCTGGTATTTAACAGTCATTCAGAGAGAAAGTGTTTTACCTTTTTTTCTTTTTCTTCTTTCCCCTATGGAAAGAATGTAAGTTTTCATTCCTTTTCTTTTGGAACAGTGTAAAGTCATTTGAGAAATATCCATTTTAAAAATCAGCCGAGCTTTTCAAAGCCTGTGAAAACCAATTATGTGCAAATTCCCTTTGATTTGATTTAAGTGACTACATAAGGTGCACAGGAATGGTAATCTGGCCTATTTGATTCTTAAACAGATTATTGAGCAGAACAGTTACTAAACTCCCAAAGAAAGAGACACACAGCACTATGTGCTAAAGTCTAAAAAAGTAGATGCTGCAACTTTCCAGACATTATTAGGTATTACTGAGTTTTTGCAAGTCTGTTCAAGCTATAGCGTCTTCTGGAGTAAAAATAATTCCTCATCTCTGCAAAAGTAGAAGAAATAAAAGCACAGGTCTGAGGGATTTTTTAATGTAACAATTTTCGATTGATAGATTCATGTTTTATTTCTTTATTCTTAGATTCATCTAGGGTTTGGACATAATTTACAACAACRTCACAGCTCTTATCATGTGCATGTGCTATAGCTTGCCCTTACTTGTATCATCTGTACATTTACGTGCTGTGCCTACCCTGAAACTTATTACCAGCATTGCCAGCACTCTCTAAGTAACTTCTTMTAAAAATCCCCCCAAAACATATTCATCCTCTTTCATTTCTTCTARCAATTCCTTAGATAGCTCAGTGACAGCTGTATACTATCAAGAGAAGCTACCCACACCCTTAGAAATCACATTTGTCTTATCTGATGTTACTTATTAAAAAGTCAGGTATTGCTGAACTGAGTCATTTTGGCTTCTCACAGTCAGTTCTGCCCGAAAACAATTCAGCCCACCTATCTGGGAGACCTTGTTTGGAATGAGGTAATTTCCTTGCTGGCGTCGGTGCTGCTCACTCTGTTGGCAATACGAGGTCCCTAGGAGACTGGTTTAGCCCAGATTCCTAAATTTCAGATGCCTTTAGACAGATGTAACAAATTCCTTCCTAAATCCATTGCTATTTGCCTTTAAGGCATTAGAAGAGACTTCTTCCCCTGGCTTGCTGGGAATTTTTTAAAACTGCTTTCTTATCTAAGCATTGCTCTTTCCTTAAAACGGAAGTACTCTATAGGAAACAGAATAAAATAAAAGTTCACAGACTAAAGCTCAAAGGGATTACAGAAGGATTTAGTCTGACCTCCTGCATATTACAAACCACAGACTACACATGAGAAAATAAAGATCTTTTTTCTTTTTCTGAATGACAACATGGAAAGTGTTACTTTTAGAGAAAAAAAGGTCTTTTGATGAAATAATGGAATAATTTCCATTGAAGGCAAATTCCTGGCAACATACAACTTCACTTTATAGTCTTGTCCCCAGCAAAAGCAGCATATTCTTCTAGAGATTTTGTTTGATCTGGCTGGAACTCACAAATGCTCACTGAAAGGCTAGAGGGGAGTGTAAAACACAGATAATTTTGGCTCKGAGTCTCTTTAAAACTCAGGTTTGTTTTGGGGAAGATTTAACGATCTGTTTGCCTTTTTAAACACAGTTTTCTAACTTCTGGGATGAATATTCAAAGGAAACCACAATCATTATCCRCAGGTTTTTATTGAAGGAAGCCAAGTAAATCATAGACAAGAGACATTGTATCTCACAGACAGACCTTCAGCTTTACAGGAACAAGACACTTTTCCTACGGGCGTTTGAGTGAGCGACAGCAATTAAAACTGACGTGGCATTGTGCAGCTACTCAGGCCAAAAATACAATGACTGTATTATACATTACAATAGGCACTTTATTTCTTGTATTCCTGCTGTGGATTTCTCCTAGCAATATATGTCTAGTGAAGACAGTAATTGTCATAGCTGCCTTCCTTTGAGTCTTGTATAACTCTGTATACTTACACTATACACAGTAAATACTTATATATATATATATATATATAGTGTTGCCTTTATAATCTGCACACAGACTTGGCCTTCTTATACCTGGAAAGCTGTTGTGATCTAAATCCACAGGGAAACATAAACAGTGGCCCTTTGTTGCAAACCACATTATCACATTGAATTTTATTATACAAAGCTGTTTTATTCAGTGCAATTTAGGCTCAAATTGGTCTTGGAATATGCAAAAAAATAGTGTTCTGCATCAAAGAATCATGAAGTGCCAACTTTAAATTTAGAGAGAGGCCACTCAGGAAGCAAAGTCTACTGTCACAAAGGAAACTGCAGGTCATGTCTCTGCTTCTTAGCACACTTTGGGACAGATGGACAGACACCAGAAGGCACAGAACCTGGTTCCACAGGGAACCCTCTTACCTCCAAGCCTCCAGTGGCCATCTCAGAATAGTCAGGGAAAGCATCATGTGAAGGGGAAAGTGGGTKAAATTAGTTCTTGATTTATAGTATGTAATTATAGGCAACGGTTTAGAGAACAGTTTGTATAAAATAGATGTATTTTGTTTCTATTCTTTCTCGGGGATGCCTGTGGAGCTTTCGGCTTGTACCAACCAAAAAGGGCTTGATATTGCTCCTGTTAGTAAAGGTGAGGATCACATATACCTGTGTCAGGGAGCTAACTGATGTAGTGAGTGAGGAGGCTGAGGGATGGTGTGTTAATGGGGTCATTCTCCCCTGCATTACACAGTCCCAGATGTGCCGCCCAAGATTTGTGGTGGCTGCATGACATGAAGTGTTTGGTTGCACCTGAAAAAAGGGACAGTGGAGCCCCTGTTTGTTGCCTTTTAGGTTTTGATTTCTAGTCCCAGCTGCATCCTTCTCTGCAGTAGCTTCCCTTGSTTTCTAGGGAGTTCACATCCAGTGTCCCCAAATTACATACCCCAGAGACAACCACATCAATGAACAATAGTACATTTCTGCAGGCTGGCTGGGGTGAGGCMAGACATTTTCTCAGTAGAAGTCCTATGCATGTTCTGAAGTTAAATTTTATAATCTGATTATTCTTCTGGGGGAAAAGAAAAAAACAACAACCAAAATCCAACCCCCTCCCCACCCCAAAACCAGACCAAAACRAAAAAGGAATTCCTCTGGAGTAAAGTTCTGCAGGCACAGGACACTTGGCAGCCAGGGAAGTGACGAAGGCTGGGTGGAGGGGTTGGGGTGCAGGAGTAGCCCAGAGGGAAGGTGACCCCCAGGCAGCTGACACCAAAGGCTGGTCTTGGGAGAGTGCCTTCATCTGCAGATGATGCAAACACATTTTGGGATATTTGGCTCCTAACYCTGGCATGTTTCCATGGTGCACACACCTTCCTGACAACCACACACTGTTAGTTAATGTGGGAGGCTGCTGTGACTATATACTAACCACAGTGTTAGAAAATTATTAACCCTCCTATAATAACAGAGCTTTAAAGTGTCCCTTTAAAGTGTCACTCCCCCAGCCTATCTTGCAGMCTGTGCCAGTCCTCTGTACTTATTTAACACCATCTGTAGAGAGCTTTTCCCCTTGATTTGTAGGAACTTATCGTCAGACTTTGAAATTGTTTTCCTCTCATCTCAGCTCTCYTGGAATTCTTCCTATTTCTGGTTTTGTAGATTAGCTCTGAAGCCCTCTTCATCTTGGGCACCTAGGAGACAACATGTGGGTTTTCAGCCTTTTTTGATTCGTGAGTTTCTAAAAATTCGTAATGTAAATTCATATTGTGGTACARTGTACATAGGCCTGCTGGCATTAGGGGCTTACTATTCATAGTTACCTTTCTTTGACCTTCTAGAAGCAGGCTGTGCACTATAAATATGGGTTATAAAGCTGTGGCTGTAGGCATACCAGTATTATATCAATTTCAGTGCCTCAGTGGCAACAAAGGAGACCCAGGATGAAACATAATCAAAATCATAGAATCTAAATGTAGTGTGAAGASCTAGAAAAGCCATTATACAATCATACCCATTTTATTAGAGGTAATTTGTACATGTGCAGCATAAGCCCACTGTTTTGTTAGAGAGAGTAAAAGGGTCAGAAATTTTTAACAGATATTTAAATGTGCATTCAGATTGCAGGTATAAATAAGGTAAGCACAGAGGAAGCTTTCCTGAACATCTTGGTGTGACAAAAAAAGTCACCAAATTATTTTCAAGAAATTCAGCCCACTCCAAAGTCATATCTAATAGAACCATCACCAAACTCATTAGCTTCAGCAGATGTGATTAAAGCAAAAAAGGGGAATGGTCACGGTATTAATTTTAATCACCAACATCTCATTMTTAGTACCTCTTCAGTTTTGTGACCTCTTTTCTTTGGAAAATACAGCCAGAGTCAGTGACAAGACCCAAAGTAGTCCAGAAACCTTTTCTGCTTTGATTCCAATTGTGAACATAATCACATCCACCCATTCCAGGAGCTGCCTCTTCCCAAATATCTATATATACCTCTAATGCTAAGAAGATGTACAGCAAATTTCCATTTCAAGCAATAACTTCATAAACCTCAGTCCTTATGAAGAATAGAGAGTTCTATGCCAAGGTGAAATTCTCAGCAGTCAGAGGTCACAGTGGGGTTGATAAGCACCTTGTTCTTCCACTAATGCTCAGTGGAATAGAAATACTGGGGAGACAACATATACTGATTTGTTTATGCACAGAAGGATGTTGAGCAACACAGTTAGCGAGCAAACTTAGTATAGGATCAAACTTTCCCTTTGGGGATAATTTAYCTTCATGTAGCCCTTCATGTAGCCATAAATTGCATCTGAGATAAGGAATTTGTTTAACTCAAATGATCTCAGCATAGGAAACTTTGTGTATGGCCAAGACATTAACTTCTTCCACTTTCTTGCYATCAAATAGGTTAAAAGGTRGCTTTCTGCATTGCACTTTTAAGATACAACCAGTCTTCATCCTGACTGCARCTGTCTCTRCTCTTGYTCTTCTRTGTGTCAAGCCAGATGAGTCTTCTAATAAAGAGCATGAAAATGAAATTCTGGTTCTCTTCATGGTATTCTTTAGGGAATGCTAAGTAGAAAACAGGGGAAAAGGCATAAACCCCCATACTAATGGCATTTTCTGCCAAATTCTGTACACCCAGACAGTGGTTAAATTCTTTTCATAACTGAACATTTTAGCTTTCATTCGTGAATGAGCTAATAATCTTAGAAAATGTAWGATTTTGTGTTTTGGCATTGCAGTGGTCATGACAGTCTTGAAGGAAAGCTTCATTGTTGATGCTTACAGCTTGTCTTACAGGGTGCAAGTGATAATTCCTGGATTGCTGCTGAAGCATAGTTCTTGTTGTCTAGAGTMAGTGTACCCATAAAATTCCATCTTGCAAATTGTAGAAGAATTTGGCGCTGTCTTAAACGTAGTAACACATTGCATGAGTTAGAACCTTTAGCTTTTTAAAATCACGTTGGAGACACTAGGAGTGGAGAGAAAATATTGCATGCAAATGTAGGAGTGAAGGGTGTGCAATAATGCCTATTTCCTCAGAGCAACTTGTTAGCCTGTCATATGCATCTTGGGCTGAAGAGTAGGCACCTACAGTGACTTGACAGAGCTYTTGAGCACATCCAGTTGCCCCAGTCTACTGGAACTAAGATTCTTTATTTGGGGTTGTAGTTTTAACACTACAGTTTGGGTTCAACACTGCCTAATTAACCTTGCCTGCTCAGTTTGATCTGTGGCCATTCTCCTCTTGATTTGTAGCTTTACAAGATCAGCACTCTGCWGATACTCTTTCAGCTCATGTTTCGAAAACCAGAATAAACATGAAATTCCATCACTGTGCAAAGCACTAATCATCTCCCTGATTCATTGCTAACAGAGATGTTACACGTAGCATTCTCCACAGCCAAGACAGCCATAAACAGTTATTTCCACAGACTGCAGCACCTTCAGGAATGAAAGTGAGGTCTGAAATCTTCCTCATTTTCCAATCATCCCACTTGCTGACATATTCAGAACAGCATGAGGAGGATAAATGAATCTGTGGAGTAGCTCTAGTGACTTCCCAGGAATTGTGTCATGGGTGAATTTGATCCCCTCCGCCCCTAGTTACAAATGTTAAGACAGGAAAAACACTAGAATGTTTGGGGGAAAAAAAATCTGTATTAGTTAATGATAGTCTCCAGGCTTTATTATCATGATAACACATAGAATTAATATAATTGATGGAGACTGGACTTCTGCTCACTTCAACTGGGATTCTGCTGATGTTCTGCGTTGCAGTATAAACAGGCATACTGTGATGGCTTCAAACGTAAGTATAAATATCAAAAATCAACCCTTAGCTGAGCAATTTCCTGTTCATCACTCTTTATCTGCAGCTGATGTGTCACAGTGGTTGTCCCTACAGAGTAGGAGCTAATGGTGGAACTCCAGCTCTCCTTAACATCCATATAAGATACGGGAAAACTACCTGGATTTTGTATTGGTGTCATTGGATGTTTGCATTCCTCAAAGGCAAGTTTGAGACAGAGGACTCCTTGTTTTCCAGAACAGTGATATTCTTCCCTTCACACAGTCATTCCAGCTGCTCATGTCAGGGCAGCTTCCTTGGGAGCACATTCAGTGAGGAGGACAGAGTTTGTGGCCAGGGAGCAATAGGAACTACAGCTCTCTGCAGGAGCCAAAGGCTTTGCTGTGGTGTGGAGGGCAGGGGGGGTTGTGCTTAAAAGCTAAGCTGTTCTCTTCCATGGAGCACAGCTGGAGTGAATCCTTCAGCCTCAGTGGGATTGAGAAGGACTCAAAAGGGGCTGGAAAATGAAAGCCACTGCTATTGCTTCAGAATAGCAGCTGTAAGATAGTCCTTCACTGGCATGCTGTTGTCTTGTTCCCTGTCAGACAGCAGTCACAGATGCCTTATTTTGCTGCACATTTCTTTCAAAGAACCTTTGCCTAACTGGGGATTTTGTACTTGGTATTCTGGAAGGACTCTGGATTGGGATACGTCCTCATCTTGTAGCTCATGAGTGATGGGCTGTGGTGGGCTTTGGGTGCTGGTGGCCCATGCTTCATGAGCAGCATCCAAATCACAGCACTGCCACATGAGCAGTGGTGGGGCTGGGTTATAGCCCTAAGAGGACCTTAAAGAACCTAGCAAAGGCTGGTGGGGCTGGAACTACCTTTGGTGCCATGCTCGACSTGATTCATCCTGGGGGCAACAACCCACTCCCCAAAGAGCTGCTGCCTTTCAGCAGCTCCTGGAGCACCTCTCTCCTTCAGTTCTCACCTTCAGAGCTTCAGACTAGAAGAAAACACAAAAGACTCCAGCATAGCCTTGAAATGTTTATCAGCTTAAGTTTATCAGCATGAGAATCATGCACAGCTGATTTTGAGACTTACTGCTGCCTTTCCTTTGTCCAGCACCCTGCCTGACCAGAAGTCAACAAATGGAGGTCTGAAGGATGGTGTCTCTGACAACACATCAGTTCTCTGACTATCCCATGGTTTGGGTAATGTATGTGGACTTGAAAATGTAAGATTGTGTCAAGGCCAAGAAAACTGGTAATTATCCAGTTTCAAAATTGTTTATGCAATAAAAGGATTAACAAACGTTTTTAAAATTATAATTATAATCTATTCTGCAAATTGCTCCTAAAGCTTCCTTAATTCCCTTTCTATTCTCTTTTTTACTTTCTTTTCCTTCCTTTGTGGTTTGGGAGCAATTTGCTCCTCCTGAAGTGTAAATGTCTGCCTAGGACAGGCAGAAACTGCTGATCTGGCATACAGATTTCAGCAGTAGATGATTTTGTTTCACTAGAACTTGGAGTGATGATGACAGATGTTAGCTCCTGCAACAGAAACTCTGCATAAAGCTGCTCTGAAGCAGCCATTAGATCTATACACTTGCTAATCAATGCTATACTTCTCACTCCCGAAGTTTATCAGGTTTGGTGCTAGACTGCTAATTGTATCACCAACTGACATTTTTTGCATTCTCTTGGGCCTTTATGGTACAAGAGGCTGTGAGGTAAAAAGGTTTTGTAGATTTCTTCTGAAAAGGAAAACAAACAGTGAACACTTCTAYTTTGTATGGCCATGATCCCATGGTTGGGCATCCCTTATTTTCATGATGAGGCTAAAAGATATTTTTAAGATCGTTTTTATGATGTTTAGTACRTACACATAAATAGTGCACCAGAGTATTTATTGACASTTGTCGATTTTAAGTATGTTTCTACTCTGTTTGCTTAGGTGGCAGGTATTCTGGGGTCCTGTCAGCAGAGCTAGCCCAGTCTCCAATGAACAGAGGCATCACACTTGTACCCAGTGGTCATCAAAACTCTYGGTGTACTTGCCAACAAACCACACTAGAGTACACTGCACTATCACATTTTTCTGTCASTATACCTGAACTACTGGCCACCAAAGTCTCCTGCCCTGTTTCACACTGTCCTGATTCTTCCCTTCAGAGCTCTGGTCCCAATGCAGACAAAAGCAGTGTTTCCAAAGGGCAGTGCTAGGGAGAACATCCAATGTGCTGGAGCACAGAGGGGAAGCAGCACCTGTTCCACCCCTGCCACAAAGCCACAGCTCAGTAGCATCACTGCACACAGCAATGCCTCAACCCCTAACAGCRGGTTCTCTGCATTGCTGGGGTTCTCCAGCACCACAGGTTTCCCTTGGATCAAGTGTGGGCACTTGATCCAGGGGAAATAATTGTATTTCTGTCACATWAGCCAAAGCACAGGATGATGTTTGGGCCAGCTTTATGCTTCAATGTTGGGTTTATGCTGGCTCTGGTAGGAGCGACGGTATCTCACCCAGCAGAAAGTGCGAGTCGTAGAGGCAGTGATAGAGGCAGTGATACCTCGCCTGGCATAAAACCTGTCAGTACAAAATTAAGTCATCATTTTCCTTTATTTGAATTGGCAGCCTGAGTTCATTCTGGATCAGCACTTTCATCATGTGCCTGGCAACATTTCTGAYGGAGTATTAGCAGCCCTAAAGCAGGATTTACTGAGTTGTGGGACCACAAACTTATTGTTTGAGCTTACTTAAATAAAAAGGCAGGGGAGCTATTGGATGGCAGTTTTTTACCAGGTTTCAGAACACTCCTACCCACAGCATTTTTCTACTTATGAACAATTTCCTCTTCCATGAAAAAACACCCTCAAAATTCCTATCAACCAATAAACCCCACCCCAACACAGAAAATCCCTGGATTAAAGGATCATATGTAACTTTTGACACACTCCCCCAAATGAAACCTTTTGTGTAAATGGAAAAAAGAATCCTTTCATGGTGTAGAAAGTCAACAAAGCATAAATCACTATTTTGTTTGTTCTGTTGCTAGACATGCTGAACAAGTAACCACAGCCAGACCTGTGAAATTCTCCCATTAATCCTACCAGAGTGATTATATCCAATACTCTTGGAACAATGAAAAAAATGTTCAGACATATTCCACTAAAATATGTTTTTCTAGTTACAGTAAGGATGATGTTACGTGCTAGTTAGAATATTTKAATTAAATGACTTTACTTTTCTCCTCATTTCCCAAAAATTATTTGAAAATAGAGTGGTTTCAAAATATAGCTTCTGAAGAATAGAAGGCATTGGGTGAAAGTTGTCTTTCARTATTTCAGTTTGCTACTGGATCCTTGGAGTAAACAATCATTCTTTTACTCAGTTTCTGCAAAGCACGTACCTTTTGCTTCAGACCCAGTACAGGCAGCTGAATGAGGTAATGCCTAAATCTCCTAGGCCAGGAATGTACTCAGACTGAGCACTACAATAGGGTAGAAGGATAATACCTGCTCTTTTGTAAATTCAGGGTGAACTTCAGCTCAGCTTCCAGACTGCTGTGCTCAGAAGAATTAGGACTGCTTGTCTGAACACAATACTGACTTCTTCACTTTAGACACTGATACAAAGCTTCACATCAGTGCCTTCAAATGCATTCAAAACAYATCACGTATACATAAATGTATGTTTTAAATTAAGAGTTTCTTGTGACAAAATTTCRTGAGTTTGAGTATAGAAAACACTACCCTATCCTCAATAAAAATACTATTTTCAAATTCTTTCATATAGAAGCAGGTGCTGAAAAAGCTTTCCTGAGGTCAAGGGTGAGTAGACCCTGGTTCTGACTGAGCTACAGCTGAAAATAGRGAACCCCTCTGCACAGTGATCATAAAAACACAGAACACTGTTCCATATTGGAGACCACAATAATTTTCTTTAGACATCAMAGTCAGACAAGCATAATTTTCAGAGGAACATTAAATAGTATTTATTGAGTTTGCAATTTCAGGGGCAAAGCTATCAWCTCAGTCCCAGCCAATCACACACTGTGGCATGTCACCCTCATGTTCTTTCATCCATCCAATAAATGAACAATAACATGGAACATCATAAAGAGTGGGGTTGAAAAAACAACCCTATGCTATTTTGAAAAAAAGGAAGCAAACTGAAGTCTTGTCCTCAAATACACTGCCTTCTTGATTAAGCATACTATGTTTTTATGGAAGAACAGACTCATCCTCCTGATATTTGGGAGAAGGTATGGGATGGTTGAKCTGAAATAAAGTAAAACTATGTAGAAAACAGAACTTTTCCATATGACCACAGTAACAGCTAGATGGTTAATACAGACTTCAGACTGCAAAGAATTCCCTACAAGAGGAATTAGCAAGTCCTTGTGTCTGGACTGATTCTGTGGGTGCGTATGATAAAAACACCACCAAGAGCCTGCTTGTAAAACCTTACAGCAGAGTTGTTTTCATTTTCACCATGGTGACCCTTCTGCATAATTAAAAAAGTCATCACATAATATACACAGAGATTCATATTTACAGAATAAATGGCAAAAGAGAGAATTAGATACAGAGACATTTATGTCCAAGCATTAACAAATAAGATCCCTTGTGTAGACTCAGGGATTATTCACAGGAATAACTTTTCCTTTAGGAAAGTCCTTTTCTCTGAAGATGAGTCCTCTTATTTTGCAAATGAGAGCCAGCAGGATGTAAGAAATASATGTTTGCTCTCCCTTAAACCATGGTCATGACCTTCAGAGAGGCAGGTTGAAACCTCCTTATCTTCTTCTTTAGTGCCTTTGAAGCTTTGATGCGACAGATTTTGGGCACTGGAGGAATAGGCTTGGAAGAGGCCTGGACAGTTACGGATTGTCTGACTGAACCTTCAGGCCAGATCAGCTCACTTTCATCCCCCTCATCATAGTCAAGAGCAAGGCTGCTGCTGTTGCTGCTGCCATCTRAGTCACTGTCACTGGACTCGCTGTCCCCAAAGCGGTTGGCTGTGAAATCGCTGACCTCCCCTTCGCTGGTCTCCGCGATGGTGGAGTGGAAGAGGGAGGAGCAGTCTGCAGAGTACTCGGAGTGGTCGGACTCGCTCTTGGCGTAGTCTCCGTGCTGCTGGCCCTTGGAGCGAGCCCTCATGCTGACAGTGCGCAGGACACCGGCTCTCCTGGCTGGCTGCCTCGGCGCTCCCAGGCCAAAGCTSTGAGCCAGRCTGGCCGCGTGGGCCTTGGCAGAGATCTCCACTGTGGACTGCCACTTGCGCTGCTTCTTCCTGCTGGCTGTGTCCACATAAGCTGCCTCCAGGGAATACAGCGCATTGGCAGAGGCTCCGTACAGCTCTGGCTTGGATGGGGCAGTGGGGAGCCTGACCTGAACTGGGAATAGACTCGACTCTGAGCACGATCTGCCAGCCATGTCACCAGAATACGAAGGTCTCCGCACGAGGCTCTTYATTCCTTGTGGTCTCTGGAGCTGATTCCACTCAGCAGGCAGCTTGGTGGCCCCATGAGACCCTCTCACCTTCTCCATGCAGGCAGTTTGCTTCCCAGGCCGAACGACTTTTTCACTGTTCCTTCTCTTTATCTTCACTGCCTTTGTTTTGGAGCTGGCAAACTTCACCCGGACTTGATGGGATTCTGCAGGGACAAACTGAGCATGAACAAACTCGGCTCGTGCCGCTCGTTCATGACCCCCAGCGTAAGCCAATTTGGCATTGCCACACTTTTTGATGGGCAGTTTTTTGGGCAGGACAGATTTAGAATTCCAGGTGTCTGGGCTAGAGTCCTCTAGACTCAGCTGTGAGTAGGACAAACTGCGCTCCACACTGCTCTCTGTTGCTTCTGCCAGAGGGGAGCCCCTTGCTCCTGCTGACTTGGCAGGATAACAACTATTCACAGCTGAYGGCTCTGTGTCAGGCTGAGTGGATAACTGCTCTCCATTCATACAGCTCATGGTCTCCTGCTGCTTGGCACATTCCCCCTCTGGCACCTCCCTTGACAGCTTCCCTTCAGCTTTGTTACTATCCAGAGAACTCGTCTGTTTTTCCAGCTGGCTACTGCTGCTGTTAATTTTCACTCCGCCGGTGCTGGGGGTTATAATGAGTCTCTGGTGCACTGCAGCTGGCTGGCTCTTTGGTGAGACCCACTCRCTGGCCTCAGCCCGACTGCTCCCTTTGCATCTCGTCAGCTGCAGCAATTTATTGATGTAACCCCCTGGCTTGACCTCAGTGGTTGGCCTAGTCTTAATCAGGCTGGGACCTGTCGTACTAGGCATAGGTTTGCTGGGAGGAGCTTGGAAGTCTGATTCTGGGGATGTTCCCACCAGGGAGAAAAGGGGACTTTGTAAAGCCACTGCATGGAGGGGGCTTGGGTAAGGATACACATCAATGCCATTCTTGGAGACCAAGTCATTCTGGAATTTGGGGTCCATGCTGAGCAAGTGCATGTCTCCATTATGGCACAGAGGCAAYATGGATTTGGGATCCATTTCTTTCTGAAATCTAGCGTCTGCTGGAATGAGTCTTTCCAAGTCACCTATATGGTGGATGAAAATAAACAACCTCATTAAATCACAGATAATTGCATTCAACCTGGTTCATGCTAGAAGTGCTGTATCAGAGAGATGTGATAGCTTTTACTAAAATCAGTAGCATGGATAAAGTAATTCCAGTCTTCCAAGGTCAATGAATTACTTTAAAGCTTTTATCACCTAAGCGTAACAGAATTTAAAATGCCTTTTAATGCAAATCATAAAACTCTTATCTTTGCAGGAAATTTAAACTGTGCTACTGGGATGAAAGTAAATCTGTGCATATACAAAAAAGTTATCAATTGTCACAGACCAGCAGGAACCCAACTAGAAAAAAACAAGGGATTATTTTATTTCTTAGCATGGAAGCCATAGAAGAATGAACTGAAGAATCTTTATTTTCACAGATGAAAAAAATCTAAGGTTAACTACTCAGGCAAGTGAGAAGTGTAGTCCCTGAAGATGACACTTATAGACACCAATTTCTATTTTGGAGCACTGTCAAGGGTGCTGTAATTTACTCTTGACTGCAGCACCCTCCTCCCAGAAGCATCTCCTGTGCACGGAGAGGAGAGGCTGTGTTGTTGTTTGAAGAAAGGTTATTCCATTCAGACATGCCATTCAGTAGAGGACTGTGGTGCTGTGTTACCTCTGGGACCAAGAATATTGGAACCAGTTAGCTTGGATTTCTCTGTACTACAGTGCAGACTTCAGTGCCAACGAATCCTCAGCTAACCAATTTCCTGGATGCTTCATGCTGTCATGAAACTCAACCATCACATTCAACCACATCATTCACAAACTATGTGAATAGTCACATGATGGCTATCTATGTCAGGAAGCTTTTAGAAGACCTCAGAATTTTGGGGTGGTCTGCAGTGTCATACCTATGCACAGACCTGCCACAGCAAAGGTTACGATGACAACGTAACAACCTAATTTCATAATGAAAATTCTTTAGGAAATTATTGGCAGTGTGTAATGCTGCACTCTTTTTTAAACAAACCAGGAAGGAGTCAAAAGCATGCTATGCTTGCAGTGGCTCAGCAAGCTTTCTGCTTGCCACTGAAAGAAAAGGCATTTGGTCTGTACTTTAAATTTCCTCTGAGGAAAAGAGAAATTTCTTCCCTTCTCCAAATGATGATTTTCTGAAGTAAAATCTTTTGCTTCACTTCCTGCAATGTGGTCAACTTTGTAGGAATTATTTCTTTAAGACTATACCCACCACTACTCCACTACTTTTGTTTCTCCTTGTGTGAAGGAAGTAAGAGGCTGTAGCCAGGATAAAGGGCTGAAGGATCCCTGCTCAGTATCAGCTATCCCTCTTCGTGCTAGTCTACCTCTCTAACCAAAAAACATAAAGCCCCTGGAGTCTCAGCAACATGTTTCAAGGAAAGTTTCTGAGAGAGCAAAATGTCTGCAATCTGAACATGGAAGCCATGGGTCATTAAACTCAGCTTCATCCCCAGCTTTTGACAAGCCTTGAGAAGACTTTGCTTTTATGCTATAATTACTGCCATCCCATTYAGGGGAGTCTACACACCTAAGTATAGAATAGGTGGTCTTTGTTTCTGTTCCAATCAAGCCAGAGGTAAGTTAGCTCAGGTCAAGTAGCTGTGGGAATGATTCCAGAGTGGCACAGTACTTGAAACTATGCTACCCATAGCTTCCCTGTTTCTATAATGGAACTGCTACACATCTYGCTGGATCACCCTAATAATTGTGCTAACACCAGACTGCTTTGAGGCCATGGAAGAACCTGTGATGAGAAGTGATATGATATCACTTTACAGATGGTAAACAAGAGATTTGGAATATTAGTAGATTTGTCCATTTTGTTGAAGGTATGATGCAAATTCATGGCTGATCCACTTTTAGGCTTATGACTGCTTTCTAGATTGTCAATTAACTTTTCGCATTTGTTGTACCTAACAATACATAATAAAWTACGAAAAAGAGTCATTGCGTGAGTCAACAATAATTTGTGTAAACTGGGAATTTTGAGTTTACTTGAAATCTTTCATACATCCCTGCACTTTCACACATGGTATTTCAAATACTGAAACTTCTGATTTCACATGAAGGTCATTTTAAAAAAGGTATCTCAATATTCTTTACAATTTTATCTCATACACTACAGTATTGTTCAATTTTCTAAATGCATAGGTCCTCATTTTTGTTATTGTTTCATCCACATATTTTTATTGATTTGTTCTAATATTTGTTATTGTTTAAAGGTATCTGCAGTATGGAGACAAGGGGAAGTTGGACAGTAAACGGTTTGGCTCTATGGTTTTGATTCACTCTCACTTTGTGTATTGAAAATAAGAACTATATATTGATTACACATGGCTAAACAAGGTCTTAAGAATAATAAGCAGGAATTTGCCCTTCTCTTGAATGAAGTGTCCCATTCTGCTACCAATTACCTGTGGAAACTGGCCTTGGTCTGGACCTGGCAGGAGTCCCAGACACATCTCTGCTGGCTGCAATCCGACATCCATCGCTGCCATAGGCTCCCTCCTGCTGGAAGCTGGTGGTGTGCACAGTAGTTTCATCTGCAGACTTGGGCCGGTAATCAAACACACTGAGCCTTGCTCTAGGGTGTTGAGAGCTGGGTAAGAGATTGGTGTGGGAGGAGGAGATGGACTCACTGTACACAGAGGTGCAAGAATTGGAGAGTGAGCAAGAACCACCGTCACTCAGGTCATAGAATCCTGCAGAGTTAAAATAAATAGGGTATTTCATATTTACAGCAACTAAACATGCTCTGTAGAAGAAAATAARCCTTCATTTGCTATGTGCCACAAGCCTAAATTTATGATCATTTATTAAGGTAACATCAGCAGAGGTATACTCTAATTCAACCAACCTGTACTGGGCTTCTGCATATTTACTTAGGCCCTGAGCCAGCTTGGCACGCACATGCCTGCTCAGTTCTGAGAGTGGGATGGGATGAAGTGCTGCACCATCGTGCCCAGTTCTTCACTGAAGAATGTCTTTGGGGATTATGATGCAACTGGTGTAAGACAGGGACCTCTGACACCGTTGTAACTTGCACTAGGTGTGTACAAGCACAATCCACGGTGGGTGGATTGGATAGAGCGAAACCAGTTTGTGATCAGAGCYGCCAAGTCTATGATGGCTAGAATGTCTAAGGGCAGAGAATGGAGGCTATCTTCTCTGTCCAGGTATTGAGATAATTTCTAATAATTGTAGAAGCATTAAAAAAGGCTTTGTGCAAATTCAAGGTAGGAATTTTATTATTCCTCTCTGTAACAGAGAAGGAATATTTTCTCTTGAACTATGTGTATGTGCCTAAGTGCACAATTCCTGAACTTTAATMCACAACAGAAACTTGCACTTTTTATATGCACTTTAACTACCAGGCTGCAAATTCATATGCTGTATTCAAAAAAATTTAAAAATATCCCCTTGTCTCACTGAAGACTTGAGGCTTTGCAAAAATTCTGTTCAAAAGAATTCATTGTCTCTGACTAGATAACAGAAACCGGTTTTAACAGGCATCCTAGCTATAAAAGTCTGCAGTACAGCTCTCTCTGTGAATCAGACCAGAAACCTGATACCCAGTATCTTTCTGTCCATGAGAGCTTTACTCAGTTGGGGTAGTTTTTATCATGTCTTTTATTAGTGCTGTTTTGCTTCTACATAAATTCATTTGACAGGAGCACTGCAATAGTGATTTTCAAAGCTCTAGTGAGGTTCAGAACCCTTCCTGGATTCAAGCTGAGTGTTGATATTGATGTTGTTCTCCACTTCTTTTAAGTACTCTAGCCATTTTACCAGTGGTCATTCTACACTGCACAAGGTAATTAATAAGTAAATCTGTCTCCTTCTCCTTTCATGTGCGGCTACAAGGTTCATTTAAAAAAATTTAAAAATCTGGAAAGAATACCGCTTGAGTGAGTGAGCACTTTCCAACTAAATCAACTTTGCAGGAAAATTCCTAGCAGCTCTGTGACCCCACTCTGTGCCAGATTACTAATATCCACGTCAGCCATGGGGCACTGTTTCTGACCAAATAATACAGAGAGTTTTGCTTAGCAGTTGACACTCTTCTGTTCTCCTAGCACCATACTCCAGGGAATAAATAGCCAAACACACATTACCTGAGCTGGGCCGGCTGTCACTATCCAAGTATTCACTGGAGGTCTTGCTGACGTCCAATTTCAGCTCACTTATTTGCTGGTCTAGCTGATCCAGGTGGCTTTTCAAGCCGACATCCTGCCTCCTCAAACGAGACTAAATCAAGGGAAGGAGGAAATGAAGAATGATCACAGTTAGAATCTCAGCAGCAGTGCATGAGTTCAGGCCACCTGTGCCAGCAAGATTCTGTTCTCATGAAGTGTTTTCCTTAGCTAGGGACTGTTGCAGTTGGCTCTCTGTAATGAGACTGACCTAATGAACAYGGGCAAAACATTTTGTTTCTTAGTATATATTGTCTTCTGCCCAGCTAAACATGTTCTCAAAACTCATTTGGAAGGTACTTATTTTAACTTTTGGCTTTTTTGTTACAACCATGGCAGGAAGTGTATCTCTAAAGGGCACAGAAGTCTTTAAACTAATTAACATATTCTTATTGCACCGCACTYTGCCATACACTGCCTCTGAGCAGAGGAGGAGATAAATGTTACGGATTGTCTGCATGAACTCCTAATATCTTCCAGATGAAAGGAAACCAGTGTGGCTGAGGTATCTTATTGCCCAACCAAGTACAGGCAGCATGCCCACTCCAGTAAAACCCTTGGCTTTGATGACATGTCTTTCATTGAAAGGATACACTGCAAGAATTGTGACATCTATTTTACTGCAAGTTTTCCTTGCTTGTCTTGTGGCCAGTTATCTCCACACATTTCATAGAAGGAGAAGGTGGCACTTAAGTATGGTGGAGAAATTGAAATAAATGATGTCTCAAGTTCGTGAATAATCCTTTAGAAGCCAGCAACCAGATCTGCTGCTTGCTGCAATCACTGACCAGGCTGATCTGAGGTAACAGCTCCCGCAGTTGCTCCCCCAGTGTTTACACYGTCAGCTTGGCAAGGCAGATGGCCAGGAGTGAGGTACCAGCCAAAGAACCACAGTTGGTTTCTGTCACAGACTTCTCACATGGCACCTGGCAAATTATCTAAAACCCAATCACTCTTCAGGCAGCTTCTAATTATATCACACCTCACCATCCATCCTACAGTACTTTACAGAAAGGTGGTCTCTTGAAGCTGGTTGTAAAGTTGTGCTCAAAACCCTCAAGGGGATAGGTTTCCACTCAGTGGTGTTAAGAAAAAACATTACTAAGATTCTTCTTTATGTGTACATTTCATATTTAAAAACACAACTGGCAGTTCTAGCAGAATTTCCAGCCTCAAATACATAAAAATAAAAAAACTAGGTCCCCTGAACCAATTAAAGTATCCTAAAAATTAAATGACATGCAAAAAATCACAATCAGTATGTGCACATTTTTGCCTCCTTTCTTTTGTAGGAGTTATTCAGCTTTTAGCATTTGCATAGGTTTCTCCATAGCCATAAATACCAAAAGAAAAGAAAGATAAGATCCTAAGGTAATCAGTAAATTATTAGAAACTGTAAAAAAAAAAATAAATACAGATGCCCTGAGTTTCACAAGAAAATTCTTGGGGCTGGTGATGCTGCTGAGAAAAAATAAATAAAAAAATAAAAAAGAAGGTATTTTTAGCATGTTTTTAAAGAGGACTGGAGGAACATGCAAGACACAAGAAATAAAGCCCCTTTTTGTTAGAGCCACACATTTAGAAAGATTTAAACTCAAGAGGCTCATTACTACTTCCTAGGAAAATCCATAGTGATTTTCACTCTTCCTGTTTCATATAAACAAAAAAGAAGGGAAGAAGTGGACAACAAAGGAGATTTTTCTATTCCATCTGAATGATGAATGTATGGCCTTCTCAGTACTTTATTTTGTGGTAAAAAAGCAAAACCATGCCATGCYTTCTTCAATCCCACCTACTCAGGAAATCACAAAGTTTTGTTTCCATGGCTGGAATTAATTGCTTAATGATTAATGTTTTGCCAGCCAATCCCTCAGTCTGTGGTTTCTGATTAATGACAGAGAGGCCACAAGGCTCTCAGGTATTCAAACATTATTTATTATACCTCCAGGTTCTGTCTGCGTTTTCACAGCACTCTAACCAACACACATGATTTACATCATCGTTTTTAACCCTTTTATGGTGCCTCACACCATTGGGTTTTCATGTTTCCAGCCGCTGACCCAGCTTTGATCTTTCAGTTAACTACTTCTGCACTCTAAGAAGAGAGGCATTCCTCAAACCATTTGGATAAGAATGACTTTTCCGGTGTGTTTGTTTCAAGCTGTTATTGCTCCAATACCCACGCTAGGCAGCACTCAAAWCAGTAAACCTTAAACACACGCTTTCTCTATTCACTACATGAATTTTTACATGTGACAAAACCTTGCAGGTAAAACCATCTGTTTGCTTTGGGCAATGCAGCTGTGAAGGCTTCTGGACACTGCACAGTGTGGGACCAAACTTTCCCAATCAACATGCACTATCAGTGGACACCAGTTTTGGGGAGGCATATCATCATACCACCCATTTTTCAGAAGGAAGAACACTCTTTGAAAAGCAGGTTCCTTTACAGCAACACAAGCGGGCATCCCAAATAAAGGCACCAAAGCCCACTGGTCATACTTGACTATTCTCAACTATTCCTCTCTTCAGTCAAACGAGGACTGTTGACACTTCTTGGTTGTAGATTAGCATCCTATAATTCTATTAATTGACTTCATTCTGGAATGCACAAAACAGACCAYTCTTTTCTAGTTTTGCCCATCTAGAAATTAGTCACCAATAAGTCTATTTTGTAACTGCAAAGCAGCCAGTTTCAGAGGGAAARTACTATCATCTATCCCAGTCACTTGTAATAGAGCAAGGTAAATTCCTTCAAGATAGACCTGTTTCTCTCAGCTGACAAAATTTTGTTGTTAAAAAAAAAAAAAACAAAAACCCTGGTTCAGAAGCTGTTTTCATCTATTTAAAATTATCTAATGGAGAAAAAAAATCTGTGTAAAATGCAGGGTACAAAGTGTTTGTTTTTTTCTCTTCAGTATAATGTGTCCCTTCTCACATTTTTGTAACATCATAAACCACCTGAAAGCTGTAAAACAAAATAATCAATTTCAAATCAAATCAAATAAGGTTTATAAATATGGCCCCTGAGAAAAGAACTGAGAAAATACTGGATTTTGCAGCCTTCGATATCCACCTACACTGACAGCAATCACAGATTTCTTTCTTTACATTAGCCTGAATTTGCATCTCTTCTTTTTCCTCTTTGTCACCACAATTCAGTTTGGCTAAGAGAAGTTTAGCATCTTCAGAATCTCTGATAGTGGGTTGAATCACTTAACTCCACTTAACTCAGCTCCTCTTCTGCTACAGAATTGACCCCTCCTGTGCTGTAGTAATTTGCAGTTGCCAGAAAAGACCTCAGCCACTGAAAAGAGCCCCTAGTTACGGCAAAAAAGGCATGACTGTGAGGGGTAGCAGACTGCCTACAGCAGAGTGCTAGAAGGCCAGCTGATCACTGTCTCTGGCAAATGTTGAGGAAGAGACTGAGATTCTGGAATGGCATCCACACATGATGCCCTACAGCATCTGATGGCTCTGCTCTAYTATTCCCCTTAGTCAGACTCGAGTCCTTAAGGTTTCTGCTTCTGCTCTCCTGTTTCTCACACTACCATCACAGGAAGAGCCTGGCTTGACTTTTTATCTGCCTTGTTTCCATTGCTAAGATGCCATGAGYGACTTTCAGCTGTCACAGCTTTCTCATTTATGTTGTGAGGACCAAACTTTTTATGAATTAAACTGTGACCATGCTAAAGCTCGGGACTACAGGCCTCCTTGAAATCTGGAGCAAGGTGCACTGCAAGGCAAAGTTAYATTTACACTGTTAATGAGTTTCTCAATCTGAAAGCTTATAGAGCAGCAATCACACACTGTACTGTCCAGGGGCCAACTACAACAGCTGTTGAAGACGTATCACTCCTTGAGCTGTGCTTTGCATTTTCTGTTGTTTTCAGTCTTAACTTAATTTCCTGCAATCATGAGCAGAACTTCCATGGGTTTTAAGTGCAATACATTGCTCATGAGTCACTGGGAAAGTTTTCAGCCTGTGGTCACTGAGATCCTAGATCTGTGAACTACTTCTAAAAGGACTGCAAAAAGCCCTTTTAAGGAGATTGAGGTATGCACCTCTACTCAGATATACATCTGCAATGTGCAGGGGGAAAAAAAAAACCAATAAAAGTTGGTTAAAACCAACCAGGAGGCCTGAACAGTACTGTCTGAAAAGCCTCCAGCAGTCACGGGTCCATCAGAAGAGATCTGTATTACTACTTTAAGCACTCACACAACTGTATTTTTGCAGGAGAACCAGCCCCTGGATTTATGTAGTTCTTRATCATTCTTCTCAACCTTTATGAACACTTCCCTCCCAGGCATCCCAAGAGACATGTTTCCTATAATTGCACTGGCACCTACTGGTGAAATCTGTCCCTCCCTGGAGGTGTTCAGAATTATTCTTGAGTCCACTCCACTCCTGCAAGTCTAAAGGGCAGCAATTAAAAGCCTTTTTTCCTTCCATTTTAATGGGTAGTTTCTCCCACGTTCCTGGAAAGCCTTGTAGGTACAAATAAAGTCCTGACAAATTAAACTTCTATTTTAATGTTTTATTTGAAAAATATTAAGACAAATTAGGAATTACAGCACAACAGCTGACATGAAAAAAAGTACAGTCACTATGATCAGAGCTCATTGTGTGATTCTGTTATCCCACTGGCCTCCAACAGGCAATAAATGCCTTCAATTCTTTTGTTTAATAAGAAAAAAAAGGAAATAACTTTAATACTTAGATTATCAACGACAGGTAATCAAGTGGCTGACTCTCCACTTGTCTTGTATTTTCTTAATTTAATCAAGATATGCCCGCTGCTGTGTTTTCACACAGTAGTGGCTAGGTTTCCCTGAAGGTTAAAGCCCAGATGCTGCCTGAGAAAGCTGCCTATGGGGAGCGAATAACCGTGCTGTTTTCACACCTGATGGGTAACTGATGGCCAAAACTTGCACCAGTACAGCGAGGGAAAAGATTCTGAATTAATTCCGAGTTTACTGAAGTGTGTAATTGCCTATACTAGAGATTAAAGCCCTTTACCCTTTGATTATTGTCTCACCTGTGAAACTCGTTTCAGCTACAATTCAGAATTGCTTTTTAGTTCCAAAAAAAGCCCTGTGTAAGTGGCCGGTGTAGCACTTCAAATACAAGGTCTGGCATTCAGTTATTTTCCCCTTTTGATCACACAATCTGTGGAAAGAACAAAGTACTCCCGTCCCACGAAGCGTTTCCTGGCAGACCGACTCCCACGGGCGCACGGGCACACACGGATGCGCGCTCACAGGTGGAGCGCAGAGGTGTGCGCGCACAGACCCACCCAAACCCCCGAGCGCTTATGCAGGTGCATCTCACCCCGCGTGTCTCTTGATCTCCTATGCAAACGGCTGCTGCCACTGCCAGCTGAGCGCTGTACYAGTGAAGTTAATCATCGCCTACTCCTCGGCTCCGATGAATGAGCGGTGCCGGGTTAACAACTTCTCCTCAGCGCTGCGGCTGGCACGGCGCCCAACACCGGCACTGCCCGCTCCGGGCCGCCCGGCCGAGCCCCGGGGAGCCGCGGCAGCGCCCGCCCCTCACAGCGGCCGTGGCGGGGC